>JAWPHD010008833.1:0-110498 GCA_037043455.1 Cyrtodaria siliqua | reverse complement strand
AACTGCGATAAATAATATATGAGTATAGTTATATTAGTTAATATTGCTGTGTCGTTATTTATAGTTTTCTTATGCTTTTTATAACAGTCAAGCGAATAATTTTGTTTGAAACTCAGTCTCCAGTGGCCTAAAATATACGCAAGAAAGCATGATTTGAGATCTTGCAATAAAAATAGCAACTCGTGCCTTACGCCGCTCATCATATATTTGGCCGTACCAATAAAAAATCCGTGGATACGCTCCTGGTTTATCTACTACATTACAATGACTTAGGACTATCGCATATAATGATTAATCTACTGCATATAAATACTTTTCTACCATATATAAACATTTATTTACCACATATAATTGAAAATGCACCGCATATTATGAAAGATCTACCACACATAAAGGGAAATGCACTGAATATATTAATCGGCAACATCATAAGACAGTCATGGCGTTCCATGGATCAGTACGGCAGATCATTAACAAATCAATATATGTTGTTTATAACTGTATAAATAAACGTGTGTATGCACAATTGGCTTTTCATTTATTATCGTCATATAATGCTCATATTGACACATCAATATCCTTCATATAAACTTTATCCAACCCATTTATTTCTTCGTCATCAAAATCTACCTCATGATCAAAGTTCGTATCATTTTTTCCTCAGTTGGAACATTCGCTTAGTCTGCATGGAGAAGTACATGTTACCAGTTAATGTGTACATTTTATTGTATCTATATAGTCTAATAACAATAAAATCAAATCATAAAGAACGCTTTTATTTTAAAAGAAACACAATGAATGATTAATCATATTTCATAAGCATAATATGTTAAAAAAGTCATATTAAAGGAAATCAGGAAGAGATTTTCAAAATTTCCTCAGGTGGTTGTCTCCTTGGATGAAAAAATGGAGCAGGACTTGCCCTATATTATTCCACTGATTAATTTTCCTTTGCCAGATATATACCAGTACAACACAATTTATACTAGACTGAGATTAAATATTGTTAATATGGTAGAGCTACTATTTTAGATTTCATTTCCTGCCACACTAAAATACTACATTGCAAGGTCATTGACATTAGGTTGGTCTGCTTTTACTAATATACGCACACTATGAGGTCACTTTGGGTTAAAATCAAAAGATAAAGTCATGAAATTTAATAAGAAACAGCTTGACCTTATTTGCTTGCTGTCTTTTTCATTTCATGTTATTTTCCGCAGTTGTTTACAGTTTTACTCTCTGCGTTATAAATGTTGAATTAGTAACTTTTCAAATACTTATTAAAGTATTCCTTTTTTTCAAATGTTTTTCATTTCCACAGTACTATTTATAAAGAAATTGTAAGAAATCTGACATGTTACACTTACACTTTAGTCATAAATCCACCGTTGCTAATAAATGAAGATATGATTTTTGAGGAAAATTGGTGTTTTACCCCTATACATGTACACTGTATAAAAGACATTATAAATCAAGTAAAGCTGTAATACCACAAAGTGATGAAATTTTGTCATGCATTTTCATTTCCATTTACCTGGACATTTTCTTAGAACATGTTAATAGTTTCAAGTTGACACTAAAACTGGTACCAATGTTCACGTTTGCCAAAATATCACTTAATATTGCATTCATTTAATAATTCAATGGGGTCTTTTACCCATCGTTTTTTTTAAAAATGTATTACAAACACTTGAATTCTTGTTAATTTCTTTTAGTATAATTATATATTATTGTCTCAAAATAACACATACATGTATTGCTTATGTAACAAACAGATAATTTGTTATTTAAGTATAAAGTCTCTAAAAGTGAGTGGTGTAAATTTACATCTAAAATTGAGATTTTGGCTAAAAAGAAGAAAACAAGGTCTTTTAAACTGATTGTACTTGTCATATTTCGGGGCTGTTAATTGTTTTACGTAATTATTAATAGTGAAAATACATAAATTGTTAAATATAACTTTTTGAGTGACATTTTATGACATTCTGTGATTTTCAGTTTTTTCAAGGGGGGTTATGTCTAAAAACACATTAAATATCATGTAAAGCTGTACCTTTGGAATTATTGAAAAGCAATTTTCTTAACTCTATAAAATTGCCCCCGAATTGACAATAGTAAGAATTTGCCCACTAAAATAGTACCGGACATCATTCTGGCCCAAGGACTATTTAATAAATACTGAAAAGGACATCCATTGGAGATTACATACACAAACAAGAGAGAAAGGTTTTTATTGAGTCTGTTCATGAGATGTAATATAAGGTGCAATACCTCTAACGCCTCCTAGCATCGGCTTAAGTGGCAGTCTTTGTGTTTGAAATCTTCAATTGTGAACCCTATAGTCTACTGCATTAAGTTTGACATGTTAGCTACTGATATTTTGAAAATATCTTTGCGTTGTTATTCGTAACGTGGTGAAATATAGCCCATACGATGATGATTAATGGTTTGTCTTAAAGCCTACTTGCATTGCGGATTACTTTGACGCATACTGACTGGGGATATTTGTTGCGTTAAGTTGAAAGCATGCCTTTATACATCACGTATTAATAATACGCTCGAGCAAATGCCATTTCCCGCGAAATGTTATAGTTCACATATGGTGTGGTTTGTAATTGTGCTTTAATATCGACTACCGCAAACGTTAATGCTGAACATTTATTCGGTATCGCATTCCACCAAAACGATAGTCCATCCATACAAACGCATAACTTTTGGAATGCATTATTTAAGAAACATACACTTTTCAAAACAACTAATAAACATTATTCTAACAACTACTTTGTTCCCATGGGTAAGTGTACTACTGATGAAATCTTGGGACATTGAGCCAAATCCTGGTCCCGAACCGTCACCCAACACTTCACTAGTGCCTTCTTCATCCAATGATGATACGTTCTCTATGTTTGACAACCTTAGCTTATCCCATAACGTGTCTCTAGTTCACTATAATGTACAGAGCATCTTACATAAGCTAGACATACTCAAGTCCGAACTTTATCACTTTTACATCCTTACATTCTCCGAAACTTGGCTTAAGGATGTTGGCTGGACAAGTTTTGACATCTTCGAGTCTAAACATTTTATTTTTTAAATCATAGTTTTATTTAACAACAGAATTGTTTCATTTTTTCCATTCTAGTAGATATGGATATAATGTAGGATTTAAGATGGTAACATACCAAATTTTAAGCAAATTTTTTTTTTCCATATCTTTTCCGTCATTTGTGATCATTTGTTGTTGTCAACAAAATAGGGGGTATGGGTAGGTCTGAGTAGAATTTATCCTTTTTCTATAGAATAAATCATATTTTTGTTTTTCAGTAGTGGAATACATATATAAAAGTAGATACTGAGCTAATTTTATTTTCGATCTGCGTGTCAATAGTGTGTGTACAGTATTTTACATTGCAAATGTCAAAATAACTCCAAAATGGGTGTAATTTAAAGAATTTGTAATACAATATCATTAAAAGCCTGGTGACCTATATATTTTTTTACTTGTTTTGAAAGAAATGTCATAGGACCTTGACATATACAAGTTATAAAAAAAGTTGATCATTAGAACATAATTTTTTATCTTGAATTAATTTTTCGGTAAAAACAAAAGTGGGTGGGGTACGGTCCATATATGTTTGCTTTTTAATGTAAAAAGACGAATGAGGATTACAACTGTTTTTGTATGATTTGAAAGATATGTATATATGCAATCTAAAATTAATTGTTGTTTTTCAATAAACGTAATGTTATGAAAACAATTTTGAAAATGTTCAATGACTATATTTTTCCTCTTGTTAGTGAAATGTTGAAGTTAGAAATATGTGCCTTCTTCAATGACGTCTAGTGGGGGAAAAAAGTGTGGTGACCTAGCCTTTTTTTGATAATTTTGAATCTAAATTATACCAAAGAAGCTTTAAATATGAATTAAAAAAAAATCTCATCACTACGTCCTTTCCCAGCCAACCTCCTTAACGAGTCTGTACAATGCGACGAATTAACATTTCCAACCTTTCATACTCCCGAAAAGACCGTATTGGTGATAGCCACGGTGTGTTTTGCTCTATATAAAAGATACGATTCACTACACCCGTAGGTATGACCTTCAGTTAAATATTCTTGAGTGCATCTGGGTGGAACTTGTTTTAAGCCACAAACACATACTTATTGGGGTATTTTACAGACCACCCACATCTGACTCCAAACACACTACCATGAATAAAGATTCTATAAGACTGGCAGTTGATACTGGCATTAAAGGTATTGGACTACACCAAACTATTAATGATCCCACGCATTTTACAGAGAATTCTTCTTCCATAATTGATATTTAACTTGTTAGTGATGTTAATAACTTAATCACGAGTGGTGTAGGCGAGCCCTTTTTAAACCAGGATATTAGGTTACATTGTCCCATTTATGGCGTTTTTTAAATTTAGGAAACCAAAATTTAGATCATATACAAGACGAATATGGACATACGAACAAGGTGATTATGATTTACTTCGTGATAAAGTACGCAAATTCAAGTGGAATGATTTAGTCAATGCTGATATAAATATTTATGCAAAAAGTACATCAGAGAAATAATTTCTTTTAGTGAATAGTGTAATCCTAATAGAAATGTACGAATTAAACCCTACGAACCACCGTGGATAAATAATGACATCAAACACCTAAGTAGGGCCAGGAAAAGAGCATACAAAAATGGAAAAACTCTCAAACTAAACGCAATTTGAATAAGTTTAAGAAAATACGAAATCAAGTAGTTCTTAAATACGTGAAGCAAAACAACTTTATTACGACGATTTCTCTAACAAGCTGAAAACTGCTAATATGACGTCAAAAGACTAGTGGAAAATATTAAAAGCGTTCATAACTTCCTCCGAAAAACCATCAATTCCCCCACTCAATGATAATGGCTCAATTATTTTCGAGGATTTGTATTAAATGTTTTTTTCAAAACCAGTCAGAATAAACGATGAAAACACTGAACTTCCTTCCTTGCAAACTGCTAACGATCGATTAAGTCTCCAACCATTGTCACCGTCCCGCGTATCCCAAACGTTTTAACTAAAAAATATATAAATATATATATATAATTTCTCATTTTTGTTCCAATATAATCTATCATGTTTTTATTGTTTGAATCTAAGTTGCATTCAATTTGCTGAAGGTTTAAATGTTCTGTTTGTTATTTCTTGCTACACTTGTAATGGATTGGATGAAGTTCCCATCTCTGAAATTTGAAAATATAACCGTTATTTGTATTTATTACAAACAATCTTTCCTAGGAGACGAATTCTATAAGCAGTCTGCTTTCGTTCTAATCCATTTAATATGATTGTACAATGTATATAAGAAATGTTTTAAACCATTGAAAAAATAAAATATATTTAAACCAACAATTCGAAATGAAACTGCGGTAGAGTGCTAAATATCAGCAAGAAAGGTTGATGTTGTTTTTATAAAATCCCGTGTGGTTCCCGGGTGCCCCCGTTTGGTCACGGGGCAAAGAATAGGGCAACTGCAGATCCCTTTGGAGGGGTAGGCAGAGGGGTAGAATCCCCCCAAATTCATGTTCATTTTATCATTTTTTGTTCATGTTCATTCAAGGTCTTCATCATGATCCCTGCGTTGTTTCAGGTGCTATCTCGCTCGCATCAAAAGAGCAGTGGCAGAAAAACAATAACGTGGCTCCAGCGTAAATGGAGTTTCTACGATAGAATTTGCAGCAACTCTGCAGTTCAGGGTGAGAAGGTTCTAGGCCCATTTTCCATATTTTATCTCGATGTACATGGAAGATGAGCCTGGCATGTTCATGCCTTTTAGGCGCCATATAACCTTTTCATGTGTTGGTGCGCCTTAAAACCCCAATTCAATTATAAAATCAGACGAAAATTAGGGAGAGCCATGTTACTCTATGAAGTTAAGCAAACAATTAGGGAGAGCCATGTTACTCTATGAAGTTAAGCAAACAATTAGGGAGAGCCATGTTACTCTATGAAGTTAAGCAAACAATTAGGGAGAGCCATGTTACTCTATGAAGTTAAGCAAACAATTAGGGAGAGCCATGTTACTCTATGAAGTTAAGCAAACAATTAGGGAGAGCCATGTTACTCTATGAAGTTATGAAAACAATTAGGGAGAGCCATGTTACTCTATGAAGTTAAGCAAACAATTAGGGGGAGCCATGTTACTCTATGAAGTTAAGCAAACAATTAGGGGGAGCCATGTTACTCTATGAAGTTAAGCAAACAATAAGGGGGAGCCATGTTACTCTATGAAGTTAAGCAAACAATTAGGGGGAGCCATGTTACTCTATGAAGTTAAGCAAACAATTAGGGGGAGCCATGTTACTCTATGAAGTTAAGCAAACAATTAGGGGGAGCCATGTTACTCTACGAAGTTAAGCAAACAATTAGGGAGAGCCATGTTACTCTATGAAGTTAAGCAAACAATTAGGGGGAGCCATGTTACTCTATGAAGTTAAGCAAACAATTAGGGGGAGCCATGTTACTCTATGAAGTTAAGCAAACAATTAGGGGGAGCCATGTTACTCTACGAAGTTAAGCAAACAATTAGGGAGAGCCATGTTACTCTATGAAGTTAAGCAAACAATTAGGGGGAGCCATGTTACTCTCTGAAGTTAAGCCAACATCGTGCCTAATTTATATCAAGGTGATTTTCTATTGATTAAAATGGTTAGTGTGTATCTAAACGAATCTACCTAAACAATTGTCAATGGGTATTTTCAAAATCAGACAGTTTAAATGGGTTAAAGGTAAGGTAAGTTGGCTTGGTAGTCTTTAAATATACATCTTTTAGGAACCTGTTGGTCTTTCTTTCGAATGTACACACTAGCAGGTCAGGGGATCGCACCGCCAGCATTGCTTTTACAATACCGATAGTTTAAGGCGGAGGTAATGCAGGTAATGCAGGTTGCCGGAATTTAGGTAGGTGTTCAACATTGTGCAAGATTGCTTTTGTATTTTAAAACTTTTTTCAAAAATCGGAGAATGTCATGTGCTAGCCAATGCGACTATTCCCAGAATTTAGGCATCGACCATCTGCAACTCGACCAACTTTAACCCGCAACCAAACCAAGCTCATAACTGTCCATAACTTAAAAGATAGTTGACCTATGTTCATGAAACTGCACACACATATCCAAAATAACTCAAGAAATAGTGTTACCCATGACCAATAACTCTGACTTTCATTTCGGCAGAGTTATGCCCTTTTCTATATAAACCTTAACCTGAAACCTAACCAAGCTCATTAACTGGCCATAATTTAAAAATTATTTGACCTAGGTTCATGAAACTTCACACACACCTTCATCTTACCCCACAAGGAATGTCATTAGACTATGAGAGCGAACAATATAAGTTTTAGAACGATATATTTAGAGATATATTTAGGATTAACTTTTAGATTAATTTTTTTTAAATGTACAGTCAGTCTGCTCTAAGTTAATTCACAATTTCAGCACAAATAAGTATTACTGACACGAGGGTTCATATGTAAACTCCAAATTTAAGTACCTTATATGCAAAGTTTAAAAAAAGATACTAGATTCAGAAATAGAATTGTAAATTTTAATGCTTAATACATTCAAGATTACCGTATATCCCTTTAATTTAACGGAACGACGTCAATGAGACTGATTTCTTGCGGAATGCGGTAATGCTTTTATAAAAGTAATCCACAGCGGACACCAAATCGCTATGTAGAGATATGCCAAATGTGTCAAGTTTTCATTTCGAAAAATAAGTTCAACTGTTCGCATCTTATTCTTTCGGAAGGAAATAACCCTGATCCAGGGCTCGAATCAGGAACCTTTCGTGACACTTCGAAGTGCTATACACTGCGTTAGCCGAACAAGTTGTTTTAGTTAAACATGTTTTGGCCATATTATAATAGTACTTACTGGAACGCCAACTTACAAAATTCTCAGTTGAAACACTCTTCAAACAGGTGAGCCTTAGTCTAATTCAATTAAAGAGAGGTTCAGTTGAATTAGACCACTCTTCAATTGACTTCAACCTCTATTCAGTTGAGTTAGACCGATGTCCAATTGCAACTGAATTGGACCATGGTCTTATTTAACTGAAGGGATGCTCATTATAATTGCAAAGAGGTCGAATTCAATTGAAAGTAGATTGTATTCTAAGCAGTGGGAAATAATGAAATCAAATATTCGGAGCTCCCTACATATTTAGTGCGAAATTTGAACCGACCTGAAATTCGCAAAGTCGATTTTAGAAAACAGACGAAGAATATGGTTTAAAATGACACTGTAATGAATGAAATGGGTGAGTATTTAAAAATAAAACAAAAACAAATAGAAATCATTTCTGTTTAGTGAACAAGCTGCAACAAGTTAATTTGTTTTCAAGTCAAACTCCACGCTGATAGTTATATATAGGACGTATACAGTGTTCCGACGTTTAAAATAGGGTCAGTCACAAAACGTTCGAAAATAGATTGTTATATACCGTTGACGTTGCTAAACTCATCTGAATTTTATCAAGGGCGGATCCAGGGTGCGAAGCCCCCCCCCCCCCCTCCACCCCTCCCTCCCCCCACCCCACCCCACCCCAAAACAAAAACCTGCCAAAAAAAACAACAACAACAAAACGAACAAACATATTATTTTTGAAGAAGAAAAAAGTTGTACCTGTAGGTTGCACGCCTGTATTGCCGTGCATTTTTTGCGATAATAATTATTATTCTTCAAGTTCACGAAATAAATGTAAAGGTCTGAATATTGAAAAAAATAACATCTACCACATGTGTTATGCGATTTTTCCCCCACATAAATTGCATACGGCAGAAAGGATTTCTCAAACATGCGTAGATGACCGATGCCCAAATTCTGGGAATAGTCGCATTGGTCAGTTGGATAGCACATGACATTCTCCGATTTTTTAAAAAAAAAATACAAAAACAATCGTGCACAATGTTAAAAGCCTACTTCAATTCCGGCAATTTTTATCACTCGCCCGCATTACCGGAAATACTCCGCCTTTTACTCTCGGTATTGTAAAAGCAATGCTGGCGGTGCGATTCCCGGACGTGACTAAGTTCAATATTTTGCCAGCAACTAGGGGCCGGCGACCGTCGTTTATTTAACGTCTATTTTTCGGAATGGAAATCAAACAAATAGCGAAAGCATCGGTCATGATGGTTTGTTTTAATTATTTTAAGGAACCATGTTTGTAGTTTCTGTAGTATTATGGTGCGATATGCTTAAGTTGAATATCATCAAACCGCAAGGAATTTCGAAGCCAAAATGTGAATTATACTTTAAGGAGTTGTTCAATTCGTTTTCCTGCATTTTCAAGTGCAACATCAATATTTATTTATGGTCAAATTATCCCACGAAAAAAAAGTTAATTTGGAATGCCTATTGTAATTAAAGAATATAAATGGGGAAAATGTTGTTCGTATAATAGCATGTTCGTGTTAAACTAAATTGAATGTGTACACGATTTACCACAAAATGATAATACAACTAAATATAACTGTAAGCTTATCATTAAATTTACAACTGCAATTTTACGACTTCATATTTGTCTCGTAAAGCATAATAACTGTTTCCAATTTTCTAGCTGCACGTTTTGTACTACAAAAGAAATAGAATGAGTTTCGTATTCAAAACAACTATTTAAGATTCAGAAGAGAGGTAGGTATGAAACTCAAACTGGAAACGTAGCATTAACAAACCGCAGTAAACCAACATTACAATAATAACAAGGACAAACAAAGTAAAGTATAGTCTCTATCATCCAGACACACCCAAGCTGACTGCTTTGAGAGAATTCTCGTGAGAGGTCTGGATGATCGAGACTAAGTAAAGTATGAGACATACAAAAAAACATGAAATGCTTGACAACAGGGTACCGCATTGAAAAAGTCAGTGGCAAAAAGGCAGCTGGAGGTGGGAGGGGGTTAAACCAGGTTATAGAGTGCACCAAACATCACTCTCGCCCTGGCCTCATTCCAGTTAAACCGGACGGCGTATTTAAAGAAATCCCCTGTCCGGCTAAATATCTCTAAAAGCACTAAGTACATGCAGCAGCATTAATAGGCTATATAAGTAAAACACGAAGATGATCATATATATATATAAAAAGAAATATAAAAAGATCGGACAGGGAAAGTAGCATTCAAGGAGGACAGTAAACCACAAAACACAGAAACAAACACGCAAACAGACAAACAAGAAGGCAAAAGCAATAATAAATGCAAACGACATCACAAACACAAAACGGTTGACAATAGGGCTACCGCCTTGGAACGGTCAGTGGCAAAGTAGGCCACTGGGGGTTTAAACCGGTTCTAGGGTGCACCAAACCTCACACTTACCCTACTGTCATCCCATTAAAACAGGACAGTGTAAATAAAGAAATCCCCGCCATGATCTAATCTCTAACCAACAAGGCAGCATCAATAGGCAATATAAGTAAAACACAAATATGCTCGTGTAAATATAATACAAAAAAAAAATAACCTAGAAAGCCACAATGAAGGTACTCAATGACTTGGCAGAAGCCAGAGCAGTTAGAGAATAAACCATTAAGGGCACGACAAGAAAGATCATGGACAAACATCAAACGCCACCGTCCCAATGGGCTTTAGGTAGGCGTCATCATAGGGTCCACAGCCTGTCCGGTCATCGTACAATTAAAGAGGAAAGCATAGTGGCGAACTGTAAAAGGGTCCACCACCAAGCATGCAGTGCGTTGCAAAATGATAGGGTCATAACCTCTTTTGATAAACTTTTTAACAAGTTTAACAAAGATAGTATGAAAGTGATCATGACCAAGAATCTTACGAAGTTTATAAATCACATCACCATAGAAGTCAGGTTGTGATAGTCCTTGTAAGCCTAGAAAGATGTGAAAAAGGGAAATCGTATATGCTACATATTTCTATAAACTATTATAGCCTTAGGGGCTAAGTCGGTAGATACCCCCGAATCATGGTGGGTACAACTTCATTTTAGCATCATTATCAAATGATAAATGGAACATGAGAACATGAGAACCATTCGATTCAGGGGGCTTTTAATTGTTACATATGATGCCTATTTAAGGTCACCCTTAATACATTCTGTTACAGTCGGGGCGGTGGGTAAAAAGAAATATTAAAAGATCGGACAGGGAAAGTAGCATTCAAGGAGGACAGTCAGCCACAAAACACAGAAACAAACACGCAAACAGACAAACAAGAAGGCAAAAGTAATAATAAATGCAAACGACAGCCAAACTGTTTTCGCTCGCGGTCTTTCGGAACCATACACACCATGATTGTGCAAAATTTCGAAAGATTTTCAGAAAGCAAGTATTCATATTAATATATGTTATTTTGTTCTGTTCCGATGTCGCAGATTAGAAAAACTTGAAATCGAGGGTTAAAAACATATTTTTATTGCTTAAAATACCTTCAGAATACAGGATCTGCCTTCCGTCTAATGTAATCATGGGGAGCATGCCCCCGGACCCCACTAGACCTTGTGCCCACACACTGATTTAGACACAGCTACGCTCCTGGTTATACCTTCGCATTGAGACCTGGGAATACTATAATCCCATTTTCTTCACGTATACGGATATGATATAACATCCTATTTCAGACTGATTTAAAACAGATACACATTTTGTGCTTTATCTTCATTTGCGAACTGTCAGCGTTTGGTTTGAACGAATAAGAGTTTCTATCAGAACATGACGTAGTATGCCCCCATTGTCTACTGCATTAAGATTGAAATGTTTGCTACTGACAGTTTGAACCTTTCTTCTTCTTGTTCCAGTACAGAAATGTTAACAAATACGATTATGATTGATGTATTGTCTCCCACTCTTCTTTAAATTGCCTGGGCATTTACTTTGACGATCATTGAACGGGGGTGTATGTAATATTAAGTCCTGACTTTACTGAACATACTTATAATGTGAATGATTTTCTCCATCTCTCCGAGTTGAGTGACAAGTGTTTCCGTAATCAGCAGGGTCAGAAACATAACGTATATGTGAATATGAAAAGTATTTGTCACGTTTTCGCAAGTCAAAGTAAAGGCGAATGGTGCCATTAATTAATACTTTAAATATTTTTCAGTATTTTCATAAGTAAAACATGTTTTAAACTAAAATTCACAATGTTAAAACAATCAAATGGCGAACACTCGTCCTTGTATAACCGTAAGGGACATCGTGGACATATGTATATGCTAGAACATTTTAATAACATGATTAAATATGTTTGCTATGCATATTAATGAAATATGAAGCTATATTCTGAGAGACATTAAGGCAATAACTATTTTGGGTAAAGTGTCCAAGGTGTTTCGAAAGCAAGCATGGTATTGCCTTATCGTGACTTCGTTAAACAACATTTGTGACGATATAGCGTCTCAAAACTTAAAGTACACACTAGCAAACCTGACACGTTCTAACCTTCATTTGCAATTAGATAGATACACACTTAAATTGTTTAAACACTATCAATTACCAGGGAGGTAGATGCTATTAGCTAACATGGACAATCAGGTGTGTTTTAATAATGAATTGGTTTTTATTAAGAATACATTATACCTAACAGGAAACATAGTTCAAGCGGTTATTAAACTTAAATTGTACATCGTTACGAGACTACCGTCTTTATATCTTTAATCCTTGTATTTTTTTCTTCAGAAAAGGTGAGATGATAAGGAAATGAAAAATGAACACAAACGTCACAATGTATTCATATGTTTTAATATATAAATAGTCGTTTAATTGTTGTACATTTCTAAACCAGAATCAAATAAAAAATTCTAAAAAAGCAAGTAGATTTCTAGCTTTGTCATCTGATTATTCTTGTGTTGCTCTGGCTTCTGCCAAGTCAGCAAGTACTAGATTTGTGGCTTTCTAAGCTTAGTTGTAAAGCACTGCAGAACAATAATTGTCCATACAATATTTACTTTGTATCTGTTGTTCATGTACCCTTTCTCGGTCCAGTGTTTTGAAAGGTTTCTTCGTTCGATGTATGATTTTCTCTACCATATATATGTATATAGTCATATATACATGATCATCTGCATTCATGCCTACATTTGCTGCTTAGTGTGTTGGATGATATAAACTGGCGAGAATATTTGTATTTACACTGTCCCATTTTATTAGGATGAAACAGGGTAAAAGTAGATATAAAAGTCGAACAGGAAATGTAGCATTCAAGGACCATAGTCACCCACAAACACGCACAGAAACGAACGATAATTACAAAGATGAATGAAAGACAAGATATGACATCACAGTATGGTTACGTCCTCGGTCAGCGGCAAACAGAAAGGCCACTGGGGATTTAAACTAGATTCTAGGATGCACCAGAGCTCGGGGCATGGTGCAAACTAGAACTTGGATTAACTCCCAGCCCCTCCCACAAGCGGCCTTTGTGACACTGACCTTTCCATGGCCGTAGCCCTGTCGTCGACCCTTTCGTGTTTGTGATGTCACATTCATTTTGTGTTCGTTATCCTTTTAATTGATGTTTGCATCATTACGTGTTAAGGCTGACTGTGGTCTTTCAATGCTATATTTCCTGGTCGACTGTTATATCTACTAATAAACTCTATATCTGTTTCTTAATACTGCACGCGCGAAAGCTCAATTCATATCGTAAACATTTGATAATAACAAATTAGTAATGTTATTCAAAAACTATGTGTTCAATGTTATAACTCATGCGATTCTTTTTATATTGATTCATACACAATAAGCAACTTTAAACGAACAAACTACTCATACATCAATAACACATACATGCATGCGTGATTCAATGTCCCATTCCATGCCAGACACACGTCTCCGAATAACATATGATTTGTTGATTAAATTGTTTAGTCTCTTCCAAAGACAATCATGTTGCATTCCAGCCGCATCCTTTTTAAGACAATGTGTATTATGGTCTTTTTTGGCTCTCTTCGTATTGGAGAAATTTGTACAAAAACCGTTGCTCTATCTGCTTCTGTCTTACACATTTCAGATGAAACATCTGTAGTCATCAATGGTCAAACTAGAGGTGCAAAAACTAATTTTACGCAAATTTAAACAGAGCAAACAGCCAGTTACATTGTTTTTACAACTACATGTAGCTTATGCATCCATTTATCCTATACAATAAATACTGATAAAGGTGATCCTTTGAGAGCAACAAACACAATTAAGAGAATAAAGCAGCAGACTCGGTTTTATTGAGTCTGTTCATGAGAAGTAATGAAAGAAGCAACACCTCTCACGCCCCCTAGCACCGGCTTACCATCATTGACTATATGAAACAGCGGGATACGGCACCAGACAAATTTTTCAATTTTCTGACGAGTCTGCTGTCACATGCACACTTTTTATACTCATTTAAAAAACGTTATTGTATTCCTCGGATATAATCCTCAGCTGTATAAGTCTCATTCATTTCGAATTGGGGCCGCAACTTACAAGGTCATTCAGATGGGGCGTTGGAGGTCAAATGCTTTGCAATATTACATTCGATTGTCAAAATTAATGGGAGCCTCAGCATGACCTGGAAGTTAAGGATTAAATTTCTACCAGATATCAAGTTTTCTATTCAGTATTAAACAGGACATTCTTATGCAGACTTGGTCGTTTTTGTATGCATGTCGTCGTGTTTATTCATATGATGTTCAAATAAGGCAGCATCTCAGTATATTTTTTCCTTTTTGAAAGAAATATATATGTCTATTGATGTGTGATGTAATAAATGTATAGTGGGATACCTTAATAATCCGTGCATTTTTGAAGAACATATGCCATACAATGGAGTTGTCTCATTGTTCTGAAGTCGTCGCCAAAAATTGTCATTCATTTAAGCATGACATATGTAGCCGATTTACTGTGTAAGCATTTTTTGAATTGCTTAATGATAGTGCAAAATTTTAACTTTCCGAGTTGCATATATATGAAGTTCAGCATAAGGCTGCTTCTGAAATGGATGCAAGGTAAATATTAGTGCAGTTCATTTCATTTATTGTCAAGTTATACTTTATTCCTTTGTTCCATATTGTGATTTATTATTTTGTTGATCGCAAGATGTTGTGCTGTACGCATAACGAATTATTGAGCGTTCCACTTAAGGCTGTTTATAACGCCACCAACTTGAGATGTGTACTTTAAATATGTAAAATAATAATGCCCTTTAAATGTTTCTTGGACGGAAGTACAAAATAAGGCTGCTTTGGGCCTATTTATTTTGCCTTATATATCTATTCATTTTAATTGTATTTCACTATATTGAGATTCTGTTACATCTTGATGAATGTTTTTCTGCATGCTGCATTAGTTCTTGTCTCTGCTTGTTTTAGTTTACTGTAATATGTAGAAAATCGTATATTCTATGTGTTATTATTGTTTATTATATACCTATCAGTGATTTATAAGGATTTCTCAGTGGCATATTTTTAGTATCAGACAAAAGTGATATCGTCACTGGTGTGACGATATCACTTTGCCAGAACTATTTTTTTACCATGTTTGTATTTAATCTGTTAATGGTACTGTAGATTGCTATTGCTTTCAAGTACATGTCTTAAATATCCTTAAAAAGTCACTCTTATGTATATAATAAATAGAATAATAAACAGTCTCTTTGTGATACAAAAAATATGTAACTCGAATACGTTGTAATTCGGTTAAAAAACTCGTCCTTCGAACTCGTTTTTTAACCGAATCACAACGTGTTTTCGTGACATATTTTTCGTATCACACTGATAATGTTGATTATTCTTTATTTTGTGTTTATTTCTGTATAAGTTTATTTTTTTATAAATGGTGGATGGCGATTTCAGGAAAATTCGATCTAGTCATTTGAAACTGTATTCAGTATCGAAATATTTTTGAAACTGTATGATGTGTTCAGTTTGTATTCAAATTTATGTCATTTATAAAAAAATAAATGACAATTCCACAAACTCAGTGGATATGTTTTCATTATGTTTTCCATTCGCAAATTAACGGCGGCTCACAAACTACTCTATAGACCTGCCAGGACAGGCATGATAAGAAATAGGTATAAATGTATAAATGGTACTTCGGCAAGGATGTGGTCCAAAAACATTGGTCATAATCTGTCATAATGTGTAGAATATTATGGCGAGAAGAATATATCAGATAGCCCCGAGTAGCTCAGCTGTTAAAATCCAGGCTAAGTTGCATATTTGTATAACTGGGTAACAATGGAGGGAATGTGACATATATATTTGGAGATTACCGACGTGATTCTGTGTTCCCTATGGATATTTGAGAACGAATTTCATTTTTTTGTCGGAATATGTCACAGTGTATAGAATCCTAAAGGTGAGAATAGTATAGCAGGTGTCCCGGTTAGCTTAGTCGTTAGAGTGACACAACGTTATTCCGCAGATCCCAAGGTCCCAGCCTGGATGCTCATATATACGTATTATTCCTATCACCATAAAAATAATCTCACTAAACATGGTAATTGCTCGTTATCGTCAACAACACAACAACAACAATAACAGTAACAACAACAACAGTACTATATAGTGGTGTTGTTCTAGTAAGTCCACGATGCATTACTGTTAAATTCTTGAATGTATAATGTAGTCACCAGTTAAGAAAAATAATTCAAAGCTGCCACTTCTAATTAAGTTTAAATGTCAGATATTTGCTTCGAATTTAATTAAGTTGTGTATTTGTTTTAATAACACGTATATACATCGGGCGAACTATTATTATTTACCCAGCTTACAATTCTGTATTCTGAACGCCAAAAAACGCTCCGCTTTGATAATTTTAATATTGTTTGTTAATTGTTATTTTCTTATGTGTGGGCATTTTATGACCTCATTGGTAATGCGTATTTTCCCTGTTGGAAATGTGTACAGGGAACAGCTTCGAACAGCTAAATATATCAGGTTATGCGTTTGGCAACAGTATGCTTGTACATTCAGAATGGTGGTGCGTTTCCTTTGGTTGTCAGTATACTTCATGTATGGAATTGAATTGAATTGAGTTTTACGGCGCACCCACACATGAAAGGTTATATGGCGCCTAATAGGAATGAACGTCAGGTTCATCCTCCATTTACATTAAATTAAAATATGGAGAATGGGCCTAGAACTTTCTAACCTGCAGAACTGTAGAGTTGCTGCAAATTATATAGTAGACACTCCATTTACAATGGAGTTATGTTTCCGCCTCTGCATACGCGGTGTCGAAGACATTGAATGACTATGATAACAAATGACAAAATGAAGGTGAGGGTCCTACCCCTTTGCCTCTAGCGGGATTTGCGATGGTTGTATTCTACCCCGGCAACGACACCGGGAACTTCACGTATGGAATTGAATTAAATTTGATTTTTATAGTTTTCCAGCTTCCATTGGTGGAGGAAGACTCCATGTGCTCCTCCGGGCAATTTTCGTGCACGGGTGGGCACCTGGGTAAAACCAACGACGTTCCGCAAGCCAGCTGGATAGCTTCCTCACATAAAGTTCATGGAATTAACATTGTTTTGGCGTATATTTCCGTCTATACCAAGTGATTGATTACTTCAACAAAGTGTCATTGAAACTGTGTAATTTACTAGACGGGGTTGGAGTATCAGAGCAAATGATAACAAGTTTCGTTCCAGCCGTTTAACATGAGAGAGTATACATACATTTAGAGAACATCTTATTTGCAGACTTTCTATCTCCTGCTACAAAGTTCTTTTGAAGGAACAAAACACAAACACACCGGTTTATGCTTATTATTCAACTATATACAATACTGACTTACATCAGTGTTATACCACTGACGATATGGGTAAATGATGCTTAAACCGTATCAGTGGTTATGTAGAAATCGAAAATGCCAATGCGAGAAATGGACAGCCTGATACAGCGTATAAAACACCTTATTATTCTATTGATATATATATATAACTGGTTAGATCGTCAAAGAAGCTATAAATGTCCGTCTCTGGACATGTTACACGAAAGGTAAACTCAAAGTTGTTTACCTGTTTCCGTCGATCACCCGCACAGTAAGATTTAAAAATTCGATTGGACGCTTTCTTTTTCACTTCAGGACAGAGTACTAATTTATAGTCTCAATCCATTTCATTACAGATGCCATGTTTTATTAGAGATGATTAAAAAAATCCGATCAAAGATGTTATTGGAGAATCAATCAGTTCATATCATTGTAAAAGATTATGTTAATGGACCTTTGGAAACGGCCGAACATGAAACATACAAACTATTGCAATCTCGGTTTCATTGAGACTGTTCATGAACGGTAGTGAAATATGCTAGCTACCGCTCACGCCCACTAGTCCCGGGTTGAGCAGAACTCAAATTCATAAAATCAATAGTACATCATTTTAACCATCCTTACATTTTAAGCAATCGAAAATAATAAGTCTGCCATATGGGTGTCTGTCACAGTTACTACTGTAGGTACAGAAGGATGTTTGTCCTAAATACTTTGTGTATAAAGCAAACATATTTGAGAGACTAGTTCACGGTACAACCCTCGATAAACTGTACAACAAACTGAATAATCGCGTGCCAGATGAATATAAATTATTATCGCATGCTTACGCCTCAATATATTTCATGATATATGCTCGTAACACCTCGTTGGACATTCTATAACTAATACTTGTTTCAGATAACATGTGATAATGTCGGACAGCTTTGACGAGATATGACTGACAATGAATTACTACACATGAGTAGGAATCAATTGAGCTGTTCAGATCGTGTCCGTGTTAATTTGAACTATTGGTTCGTAGATAATATACTATACAGTCGAAATATTGTTTCCGTTATCTTCATAACAAAAGTGAAACAAGTCTGCTACATTTTTCTCTTATTTGCATTTGTTGCTTTTAAGGGATCCCCTTATTCAATAGTTATTGACATTCACACTAGCATTAGTTTAGTACTGTTGTACAGCTGTGAAAAGTCGCCCCACAAATTAGTAGTTTTATTAATAACTGATCATTTGGGGTCATCAAACCCATTCCTTATTACTTCAAAGTAGATTGAGCCGGTGCTAGGGGGCGTTAGAGGTGTTTCATTGTATAACAAGTATTACCTCTCATGAACAGACTCCAAAAAAGCAAGCCTGCTTTTCTCCCTTGTTTGTTGCTTCCAAGGGATTTCCATTTCAGTATTTTTTGAGTAACAAACCTTTCATACATTCATTACTTGTTCAGAGGCATGAGTCGTTTTACGTATTGACGGATAGATATTAATACATGCATTACTTGTCCAGAGGCAAGTGTCGTTTTACGTATTGACGGATAGATATTCTCTATAGCAGTTGCTAATACGTGAAAGTAGCAATCATTATCAGCATGAAATGAACAGTGATGTCATATCACCACGACTTGTGTTTGTTTCTGTTTTATGCATACTTTGTCATTAAAGGGACACTGTCCGCAAGTAAGCAGATATTGAACATAACCAAATAACTGTCTGACTTTTATTCAGTGAAATGTATACATGAAAACATGAGCATAGACCCTAAGCAGTCGGTAGTAATACATTCGTGACTTTGGAAAAAAAAAAGTTTTAAATTATTATTTGTAAATAAAGTGGGACCCACAATATTTACCTTTTCTGACGTGACTGCCATTAGCACATTAGGTTTTGACCATAGTATGTATCGCATAATATGTATAGCCCGCTTAGCTCAGTCGGGAGCGATGTCGACAACTTCACGCTCACTATTATTATTGCGAGTGTAATTTAGTTTAGTTCAGTTCTAATGATGTTCTTCCATCAGTGAATACAACTTCCGGATCATGGGACGACTTTAGAAACGTCTGCTATGATTGTGAAACTGTAGACGGCAGAGTCTACATCTAATTCATGCAGTACCTAGTTTTAAATAAACTGAAAATACCTGATCAAAAACGAATGTCCGTTCTCAGATTCAAGTTTGACCACCTAGCTGCAGGTCTAATATTCATCAAACTTTTGAGCACAAGAATCGGACTCGACTCAAAACCTCAATTGTTTTAATTCCAAATAAAAACAGTTTTACAAGCAAATTACTATATTTACTTACAGAAACGAGTAACTTTAAAGGTAATTTAACAGAAAATGTCTGAAAGTCACAATTCTTACCCATACCTTTGTGTTGATAGGGATTGCAAACAAATGAGATTTTGAGTCCGAGTCTGATTCTTGTGCTCTAAACGTTAATGAATTTAGGCCTAGTAGGCTGCAGGTAGGGGAATGAGAAGGCAAAACGTAAGAAATAATCATATTTTTACTAAATAAAAGGTTTGGACTCGGGCTGATTTTTTTGGACCGTCGCGTTCGGGCAAACAAACAAAACATAATAATTATGGCCTAATAAGTTTGTAGTATGTTCTACAAATAAATTGAAGCGTTCAATGATTTCGAACAAACAGTTCATTACTTACACGGTATATATACAAGTGTGTAGGTTTATTATGTCGGACAGCGTCGTGAGATGTTTACACAATGTATGACGTCACTGGGATTTAGCCCAGAGTTATCCCTATTGTATATGTCGTGTGTATAGCAGTGTTTATATGGTGTGTTTAACGTTGTATTTGAAACAATTTATAAGCGATCAAAGGTTTTCAAGAAAAGAAAAGTATGGCCGAAACAAAACTCTTAATATATAACACAAAATAGCCTTTTTGTATTGTACTACACCAAAAGTGGGATCCACCATGGTCCAGTGGTCCGTCCAGTGGTCCAGTGGTCCAAGGCCCTGTACCTCCAGTGGTCCAGTGGTCCAGTGGTCCGAGGCCCTGTACCAAGATCGCATACACTATCTCTATGTTCGGTCTTGAGTTTGAGTACCACACGCGTCACACAAGTGTATATAAACACAGTGTTAATAGAAAATGTATCAGCTCTAGGGTTTTACAAGCATTGTCTGTTCTAAGCTAACATTGAACAACTTAAAGTTTCTTTAAAAAAAACACTGTAAAGGGGGATCCTTTGAAAGAAACGAGCACAAACAAGAGGGAAAAGTGACATACTCGGTTTTATTGTATTCTTTCATATTGTCCCGTTTATTTTGCAATGAGCTAACTTTTTCTCGCGCTTGCTAAGAGCCGCGAAATAGAAAGCCGGAAGTAAAGTAAATGCCGGAACTACTTTTGACATTCTAAACAATCAGAACGCGCCATCTGTCAAAATGGAAACTGACAAAATAGAAAAAGCAAATGAAGTACCCATATTAGACCAATGCATACACACTTCCAGATCGCCTCCAGTCCATTTAATATGTACACGGCTTTCAGTTTTCAATAACAAACATACTCTGTGCTTATAAACCAAAAATACTTCAGAAATACAATATTAAAAAAATAAAGATTATTTAAGCAATATTATATCTACATAAACAGCATGATATTGACTGTTATCTCACAAGTACAAAATTATGAAATATAAACTTAAACTACTCTATTATAACATGTATTTGACAGTGTTAGTTTATGTGTTTCAATGCTTAAATTGAGCCATTTATATGTTTCAAGTATTATCCAAGACGCATGGGAGCAAATAGTTTGAGCACACTAATCAAAACAGCTGCTTCTGCTTCTGCAGCTGTTTTGAGAAGAAAATTACAAATCACGCAATTAGAAAAACTACTATGACATCACTCTCTAGGGCTGGAGTTTCCCCACAGAAGATAATGAAAATTACTGGGCACAAAAACATTCAATCAATAACACATTATGACGCTGCACTAACAGAAACTGAACACAGAAATATGCAAAACGTCATGCAAATCTGTTCCAAAAAGCAAACCCCAGAACCCTTAAAAGATAATAGTTAGTGTTGTAAATAGGCAACATGCAGAAACCCCAATTTCAAATGTCTCTCTAGTCTCGGCCAGCTAGACCGTATCATGCATATGTCTTACTTGCAGATATCGGTCTGGGCAGATTATGCCAATTAAAGCGCCCACTAGCGATAAGCACAATTTATTCGCGCGTTTTTCTTCACGCTGTTGTAAAAACAAGTACAAAGTCAATTGTTAATGCAGCAGTTAAACTGTTTAACGTCACTTGCTGTTTCTCATCAGTTAAAAATAAGAAAATATTATTACATTAACTTAAAAAAATGTTTTTTTAAAGTCTCGTTGAATCTCTAAAAATCTCACCAAAATCGCCCAAAACGAGAGGGCGATTTTAATCGTCCTATTTTCCCCAGGCCCTGGTTCTGGATCCGTGATAACGAAGAAATCAGAAGCGGGCCGGGTGACCGAGGCTAATGTCTCTCAATCACGTCCAAACCAAGCAACTAGCAGATATTAATAGTGTTTGTTGTTATGTGTTTTCATTCATTTTGCTGCATTTAGATATAATTCATGGAAACAGTTGTGTTAAGTTAGTAGTGTTCAAATGAATTTCAAGTAAATGTATATCTACTTCCGAGAAAAAGATGAATAGCCTATATTTATCAAGGATGTGGTATCAGTAGCAGTTATTACTGTTGTTTGTTGTTATATGTTATATGTTATGTGCATTTAAACATAATGCATGGAAATAACATTTGTTTTGTGTTATTTAGCAAATGTGTTTTCATGGAAATAGACTATAGAAATGACCTAAATTATATTATTCATTACATGTAGTCTACTTGATAGCTTCATTCCCAAAACCTCCATTTTATTTAGATCTACACCTACGCTCAAAATAGCAAACCCAAATCAATCGGGCAGAATAAAATATGAAAATATTATTTCTTTCCATCTAAACATCAGTATCTTATTGGGATCATAGTGAGTCAGTCTTTTATTTTGTCATAATTTAACTAAATTGTATAACTCACTACATGTAGCCTACTGGATAGCTTCATTCTCACAACCTCCATTTTTATTTAGATCTACACCTATAATCAAAATATCAAAATGGCGAAAAAAAAACAACTGGGCACAATAAAATATAAAAATAATATTTCTTTCCATCATTACATCGGTATCTTATTGGGATCATATTGTGTGTGTGTGTCTCTCTCTCTCATTACATCAGTATCTTATTGGGATCATAGTGTGTCAGTCTCTCTCTCTCTCTCTTTCTCTCTCTCTCTCTCTCTCTCTCTCTCTTTCTCTCTCTCTCTCTCTCTCTCTCTCTCTCTCTCTCTCTATCATTCCATTGATCAGTATTTTATTGGGTTCATAGTGTGTGTGTCTCTCTCTCTCTCTCTCTCTCTCTCTCTCAAGTACTGTTTATACAATATGTATGTATAAAATAATTGAATTGGGGTTTTAAGGCACACCAACACATGAAAGGTTATATGGCGCCTAACAGACATGAACATGCCAGGCTCATCCTCCATGTACATCGAGATAAAATATGGAGAACGGGCGTAGAACATTCTCACCCTGAACTGCAGAGTCGCTGCAAATTCTATTGTAGACACTCCATTTACGCTGGAACCATGTTATAGTTTGTCTGCCACATGAGCGAGATGGCACTTGAAACAATGCAGGGGTCATGATGAAGACCTTTAAAGAGCATGAACAAAAAATGATAAAATGAACATGAATTTGGCGGGTGGGGGAGGGGGCGGGGGTCTATCTACCCCTCTGCCTTCCCCTCCAACGGGATCTGCAGTGGTTCTATTCTTAAAAGAGTTACTTCAAAATGTCGGTTTAAAGAATATAATTACACTATCTTCCGTCATCCGACGTATAATGAAATAGAAACAACATTAAAAACAAAACATATATGGTAGATATTTTATTCTAAAAGATTTCGAATGAAACGTAAATTTCAAGCAAAAGCACGAATGCAAATCGAACGCCGGCAGCCGGACCAAATTCAGCGAGATACATTTTTGACGCTACCCATCCATCCGCACTATATTAAATGAACGGCAGGACACGAATTGAATCCAACGTTGAAGAAAGAACACATTTACAATGGAAATAACAAAATAATTAATATCGGTCGAAAACAATATGAAAGTAAGCAATAAAAAGGTTATTGAATTTGTATGCCAAATATTACTTGGAACTCGTTGTTATGGCGCAGGGCGTCCTTTGTCAAAACAACTCGTTCCAAGTATTATTTAGCCATAAAAATTCAATAACCTATAATATTGAGTATGTTAATGAGATGCAATGTAAACTGCAACACCTCCAACTTCCCCTAGCATCGGCTTAAGCAGTTTTCCACTTTTAAGCCAAAACAATTGGGCTCGATGATCTCAAAATTCCAATAATTAATAATAATACTGATTCGTAGTTGGGGCGACATTTTACATCCTCCACACAGCAATAAAAGAACGCTAATAAATGTTGAAAAAGTGGATCATTTGGGAAGCAACGAACACAAACAAGAAAGAAGAGTAGCAGACTTGTTTTATTAATAAATACTGCAAAAAAAATGTAGCAGACTCGGTTTCATAGTCTGTTCATGTGAGGTAATATAGGTACAACACCTCTAACGCCCCCTAGCACCGGCTTAAGCGGTATTCTACCACAAAGACTGGGCTTGATGGTCCCAAAGAATAACACTAGTGATCTGCAGTCGTGGCGACTCTTTACAACTGCTCCACGGCATTATACAAACGCTAATGTGAATGTCAGTAAATACTGAAAATGGTATCACCTAGAAGCAACAAAAAAAACTCAAAAAGGAGAGAATGCGGACTGGGTCTTATTGAGTATATTCATGAAAGGTAATATAAGGTAGAACACCTTTCACGTTCCCTAGCACCGGTTTAATCGGTTTTCTACTTTCAAGCCACAAAGATTGGATGTAATAACACTACTGATTTGTAGTCGGGCGACTTTTACAGTTGGAAGCAGCAGACACAAACAAGAGAGGAAAGCAGCGAAATCGGTTTTATTTAAATAACAAAACTGGTCCTATAGAAATGACAGCACCCGCACTCAATGGCACCGTAGGTCGGTACTGCACCACAAACACCTGCACTCAATGGCACCGTAGGTCCGTACTGCACCACAAACACCCGCACTCAATGGCACCGTAGGTCCGTACTGCACCACAAACTCCCGCACTCAATGGCACCGTAGGTCCGTACTGCACCACAAACACCCGCACTCAATGGCACCGTAGGTCCGTACTGCACCACAAACTCCCGCACTCAATGGCACCGTAGGTCCGTACTGCACCACAAACACCCGCACTCAATGGCACCGTAGGTCCGTACTTCACCACAAACACCCGCACTCAACGGCACCGTAGATACGTACTGCACCACAAACACCCGCACACAATGGCACCGTAGGTCCGTACTACACCACAAACAAAAAAGAACAAATTAAATATAAAATGAAAAGGATAATACACAACACAACGATTAGTAAAGGCAAGGATTTGGATCGGTCAGTAGGCAATATAGCCAACTGGTTAGCTTAAATCGATGTTGTGTACACAACCTCGCTATTATACTGTATTCAGCGCCTAAATTGACAAGATAAGGTTGGTAGGTAAGTATTAGAAAACCTCTGAAGGCGACGCTTACTAACCTAATATTGTTACAAGCCGGCGACTTCACTTCTCAGCGGTATTTGTGATAAATAAATAAGGTGGTCTCCGCTTATGCTAAAGAAAGTAACTAATTAAAACTAAGTAGGTAGGTTGAAGAGTGAACAAGATTGTGTCAGTTTATGACACTTTAATTTTTTACAATACTTTCTTTTCTTTACAAGAGTATTTAAAACATGAATCAATAATAAATATAAATGAAATGATACAATAGGGGATACTGTCAGTGATCTAAAGAATATCAAGTTCAACAACAAATGGTATAATAACTTTGTGCGAATCAGTAATATATTTAAAATTTCAATCTCTTTTATTTAGCTTCAAAATTATTAAAGTTTAACATGCACCCTTGCAATAATTTAAATATTAACTTTTAACCTTTTAAGTGCCCCGAAAAGGTCTAACTTACTTATGTATGGTCAGAATAAAACAAATAGAATACTAAGGCTTTACCTAAAGAGAAAATACAAGGAGTCCCAGATAAACATATATGGGGACCATTGATACCCCTTATCCTGCAACTAACAACAATGGAACCCCGCAACATTAATTTTGGGAAAGTTCCCACATAAAAGACGTCGAGAACGTTGTCCCGAAAATGCTGGGTACTTGCAACTTACTCTACAATTACAAATAAGCAAGATGCCCCTTAACTTTAAACACCTGGACATAATGATTTCTAAATTAAACTGTAAACTAACATCACAAGTTTATAGTATAAACTACCTTTGAATCAGAGCAGAATACATATTCAGGATAGTTATTTACTCTTTTATTAGAAGATTTTTTTTTTCAAAGTTTACAGATGACATGCATCTAGCAACAGCATCCCAAATGCAATGCAATAATAACAACAAAAACAACAATGGCTGCTAAAATAATGACAGGTGCTCTTATAAAAGTGAAAAGTCGATTAAAACTAACTTGTTATGCCTATGACATTAGATGATGAGTTTGCAGATCAGGTAATAATTAAGTGGTTGACCTAGTAACAACACAGTTTTAAATATCTAATATTAAGCTGGCTTCTAAAAAGTAAGTGAAAAGTTTGTGACCTCTCAGAATGTAAATATTCAACGACTTGAAAACCCGATCATAAAAATATTTTCACCTAACTATATTTTATTGAGCTATAATTAATTGGCATTTACTGAGAAACTGCCAAAATATGTTTTGTCGCTGCTCGAGTCATGTTGTATTATTGCTCCAAGTCTGTATCGAAGTCGGTTCACGTGCGCGATGAAATATAATTTGGTAGCCTATCCAACTGCTGTTATTATGAAAATGCAATTGTGAAGGGTCAAAAAAGGTTTAGCTGGTTACTTCGTTTTCAACAATATAAGTGGTTCATCTCAGTTACAATAGTTTCTCGTTAGCTAAGATGACGTGTTGATATATTTAATTTTCTCAAGATTTTAGTTTCTTTAAGGATTGAAAAACATCAGGCTAGTTTCAAGTGCGTGAGCCCAAATGACTTCTCGCTGACTTTTAAACTGGCTAATATTTTCCTACCCCGTAGAAAGATCGAAATATCGAATTCAATCATCCTTATATTTACATTATGTTTCTTCAATCTTTTTTTCAGACTTTAATAATACACACGTTGTGTTTGTGCTTCAAATAGTGCCACTTTTCAGTATGTATTGATATTCACACTAGCGTTTGTTTAGTACTGTGTGGCGGCGGTAAAAGGTTGCCCCGACTACAGTTCAGTAGTGTTTTACTTCTGGTCCTTTGGGATCAACAAGCCCAATCTGAGTGGCTTTTAAAGTAGAATATCGCTTAAGCCGTTGCTAGGAGGCGTGAGAGGTGTTGCACTTTACATTACCGTTCATGAAAAGACTAACCAAAACGAGTCTGCTACTTTAATCTCTTGTTTGTGTTTGTTACTTCCAAGGGATCCCCTTTGCAGTATGTATTGACATTCACACTAGCGTTTGTTTAGTGCTGTGTGGCGGCCATAAAAAGTTGCCCCGACTACAAATCAGTAGTGTTATTACTGAGGTTTACATACCTCAATAGCCCATGAAATATCGCCCATCTCACTAACTGTTCTGACTATTTGTCAGCTCGATTATTGATCTTTCCACATCTACAATCCGAAAACATGGTCAATTTATACCAACATCACCGCCCAAACCGGTTATCATGCACGTTCTCAACGAGCTGGCCATGGGTAAAGAAGAACTTAGATACCTGAAACGGAAAGACCCTTACATAATTGTACTACTTTAGAAAGATGAAAAAAATCTAACAATACCTTTTACGTGCATTAATGTGCTTATAAAGTTAGTTTACAACCCTCGCAAGTTTTATCTTACATCTAAAGTGAAGCGTTACAATGTCCGTGCATCCCTTAAAATCGTGCAGATTTCGAAAAAACATTTTGAAAAACAATGGCATAAACAAGCGTCAATCAGTACGACAAGTGAACTGTACAGACAAAACGCTCGACCCGATATAATTTTGTGACAGTATATTACTATTACTCGTATTGTTAAATGTCAAACTTAGAGTGAAAATCATAGCAGCAGCAAGATTGACCTTGTTTGGCATTCGCCGATGTATGTGTAACGTTTTTAAGAATAGACGACGCATGAAGTCCATTGCTCTATAACTGTCATAAATATGTCCGCGAATGGTGTTTGTTCGTATACATACTTTAAATGTATATTACATGTAAATAGTCAGCGACATGTAAGGTAATATGTTCGCGTGAGTAACATTGAAAATAAAAAAAGCGTCAAATTGAATGGAGTGTGGTTATCTGGTTATAAGGCTATATATTTAAAACAAGTCCATGGCATTGGTGTCATTAAATGCTGCATTACAACACATGCTCAACTTAATAATACTGCCACACTAGAAAACCATGCCCCAGACACATGCTACTATACCGCACTCAATCACATTTGTTTCTCATACCGGGTCGACCGGTCCTAGCAATGACTGAATACGCTTAGAATGTTTTTTAGTCAGTAGCTCATACTGCAATTCAGTTTAAAATGAGCAAATACGGATATGTGAAACGCGTTAGCCGATTGATTAGCATTCTTTGCGACTCTTTCAAAAGGTCTCGGGTTCGATTCCAAGTGCGGTCACATCTCAGATTTTTTAAAACACATTCCCGCAGTATTTTACGGCAATCCCGCAGTATTTTGCTGAAAGTATGCATTCTTTTAAGTGGAGTGTAAAGCCGTCGATCCCATTGCAGGGAGAGCCATACCCCGTGCACGTTAAAGATATCGCTGAACGTTTGTGTTTTCACAACCGTAAAAAAACTAAGCCTTATCTCTATGTCGTGGTTTCATATGTCCCCAATAAAGGTTTTTAAAGTAACACAAAAAATTAAATATATATAGATCTACATAAAAAAAAGAAACAAGAAGAAAAAGAGGAAGAAGAAAAAGAAGTAGAAGAAGAAGAAGAAGAAGAAGAAGAAGAAGAAGAACGATACCCGCAATACAGGGTATGGAATTTAAAACAAAAAGAAGAAAATGAACCCCAAGCAAACATAGAGCCGGCTTGCAGTAACGCGAGTATGAAAACTTACTTGTTTTCCCACATACTATGCGATATTTATTTTTCGTCATGTTTGAGGCTGCATGTTTCGCGCCGCCATTTTCAATCCGTAGGCTCGATAGCACGTCAAATGAAGGGCAAAGTTTTAGGTAGACAAAGTGGAAGACCAGTCAATTTCGTACGTTTATTTTTTCTATTTTTTGTTTTCGGTCTTTATATTGAATTTTAAGCGTAAGTACAGAAATATAACATTATATAAATACCTACCGTAAAAAAAGAGAGTAGTTATCGAAATAAAGTAAAATTTGATCGCATGGGGGGTCACGTGGTCACAAACGCATAAAGTGATGACGTCAAACTTCGGGTGATACTATTCCCCGGTAGATTCCCGGTTATTTTGCGGTTGAAAAGGGATGGCAAATGTGATTCATGAGTGTGTTGATGTTTCTGATGGTTTAATGATTTATTTATGTATTCCATTTTGGAAGAAAGGAATAGTGTAATTAAGTCCTGAATATTTGTTTCAAGTTCAAGCACTTGATGTCTACTAATATATAATATAAGGTAAAGGTAAATAGTGTTTAAACGTGAAAGTTTTACAAAATAATGCATGAACAACAATATTTATTTTTCTCTCCGGATTTGGCTTCAAAAGTGGGCCACAATTATTTGTTTATAAATTGCCCGACACGCTAGGGGTGTCCGGAGGCATTCCAGTAACATCTAACAGTGTTGGCTTGTGATCGTGGTAATAGCATTAACTAGGACCATATACCCTATATTCTGTGCTACTTCGACTAATTGTGGTCAGTTTTTAAGACATGTCTTTTTTTCTCCATTTCTTTTTCCTCCTGACAAGCTTTCAGGGAATTGCTCGTAATGTTTTAGTAATTTCTGACTAGGCTTCCACTGAAAGCATTCTAGGTAAGAGGTTTTGAAATGTTTCGCTTGCTTTCTGTGCTTAATTCTTCTCTGAACACTGTTGTGCTTCTCTTTCATTACAGATGCATTGTCAGATGAATATGTAATGCACTGCTCCCATGATACATCCTTAACCTTATCCTGCATAACTCTGTCAAGCGTTTCAAATGCAGATGCTGATTCTTCTTTGCTTTTCATGTGTAATTATAGCCTATATTGGTAGACAATTATTTAATCAAAATATTTAGAAAATAGTTGCTCATGTTCTCCGGATGATATTTTACCAATGTGTCTAATCAAAATAATCAAACCCAGATCAAATATATCCTCTTCATCATTACTCGTAACTGCCATCTGTGGCAATGCCATACCACTGAGATTTACCCTTCTGCATTAATCATTCACACATTCTTCAACACTCGTAGAAGCAATTGCACCATTCTTATATGCGTAGCTTGTGTTCGTCTCAAGTGACACCTTTGGGCAATTTTAGATTTTGAAAACATTTTGCAGAAATGGAAACCAGCATGTCAGATAACTAATAGTGATTGGCATTGAGTTATGTTCTACCACAAATTAATAGCATTACATATTTGGATGTGGGTGACAAGACAGTCGCGAAACTTTCATTTATTATTGACACTAAATATATTTAAACTAATTAATATGATTACATATTTGGAGGTGGAACAGTGGCTAACCTTTACTTTATCTAGTAAATTTAAAGACTTTAGTTACTAACTTAAATTCATTTTATGTTGGGGTGAGAAAATGATTGATTCAATATCACTAGTACATAACATATTTGGAGGTGGGTGACATTGCAGTCGCTAATTACCTTTTATTTATTATGAATATTAAATAATAAAAATAAAAAAAAAAAATAATATTGCAAGGCGGGTGACATGATAGTCACTAATCTTTTCATTATTAAAACATCATAACAAAGTCAGATATGAAACATCATACACTATGTCAAAATTCTGGAACAAAGACAGCCTGGACCTAGATACACATGATGGCAATTTGCACATGGCACAGACTTGATTGTTAAGGTAATTGCATTCAGTTTGAATGAGTATTGGCTATCACTGTTCAGTTTAATTGAAATTTGAGATCCAGAGACTTGAAATCTGTATTTTTATTTATTACATACTTCCTGTGTGGGAAATATATTTATCATGTTGCACTAGTGTACTAAATATGCAAATGCAGGCCGAATAATTGTTCTTTCTTTTCCGTTCAGCTCAATGTGAAATAAAAATACAGTATTATGCTAGTGCATAAAATACACGTCTACGAACGGCAAGACGATTTTTGATATGTGCCGTCCTCCGTCTAGGGTGCATCTATAAACGTCCGTATGTAAAAAAGCACCCAGAGACGTCAAATAAATGAGACTAAGTAGTATGCTAACCCTGCTGTATCACACCGTTTAGATCTATTTTAAAATAGTTAGCTTCGCCCGTTTTGAGGCTTTGCCTTGTTCATATTAGTAACACACGCTCGACTTCTGTCTGTTACAAACAAACAAAACATTTATTGAAACCTTTGTCATACTAACGCGACCTTTTACTGTCCGAGGTCAATCATGCCGCTGCTAGGATTTTCACTGAATGTGTAATAAATAAACTGTTATATAGTGTATCTTATAATATTGAGAATCATCCGTTTTATTTTCGGCAGGAGGAAGACTAGGAGCGGGGCTAACTAAAGAAACAATCCCAATCCTTTGCATAAACCTTTGCTTAAAGCTGTACAATCCCTATTTTAACTGGTAATAACTCATGAATATGAATGAGTCACGTATGAAGTAGTTTCAAATCGACGAACACCCCAAAATTCGGTATATAAGGAGAAATCGATACGTAAAATTTCACAGTTTTATTTAGCCTCCGTACAGGTAACATCGATAAATATACGGCTCCAGAATATAAGTGATAAAAAAATAGTTGCCCGGAACGGGATTTGAACCACAGCCTTGCACTTGTGAGATTTGAAAGATGTACGCTGCTATTTATTGGTATTTTGTAGCATTTTTAACACTAAATAGGCATTACGTAATAACAAGAGCGCGCACACAAACTCATCAAGGGCTAAATAACAAGTCGAGATATGGTTAATTTGAGGCGAAGTATTAGTTTCATATTGATAAGATACAGTATTACACCAGGCAATGTTAATTTACACGTGCGACAATATGGACTGCATATTTATTGATCAATCTTCAGTCGCGTTCAAATATGTTAAGTTATTTTGCCTCATAATATATGGTAGTTAGTATACCACTTTCTCAAGTAGCGTTGTAGTTCAGTGGATACAGCACCGGACTTGAAATCAGAAGGTCGTGTGTTCGAGCCCCGAAAGAAGCTAACTTTTTTTTTCGGTAAAAATTACTGTTACCTGTGTATAGGTACGATGTGCACTGGTCGATGTATATACAGTAAATGATTTCTTGCGTGTGTGTGTGTGTGTGTGTGTATGTGTGTGTGTGTAGTTCTAAGGTTTATAGTCCGTCCGCCAACGACCACGTCAAGGTATACCTGACGCGATGGGCACAATAGAGTCTGGACTTTTAAAGGTGTAATTTTGAATTTTGAAGCTTATATAGACCTTGCCAACATTTCTGTTTAATGCCTAAATATGTGCTAAAAGCGGTGTCAACAACACTTGCGCTATATTTGCTCGCTTAAATACCCGATTTCGACATGAGCTGGTGAACATGAAGTTACAAATAAAGACACGCCTACAAAGAAGAAATCGATTGATATAGGGACTCTGTAGCTTTAAATATAAAAAGGACTGGCGGAAATTGGCACGTGTACTTGAATTCATCAATTTCTAAAATTAAAAATAAATGATTATGTTGAATTGAATAGGTTTTACGGCGCACCAACACATACATATATAACAAAGTGCAAAAAAAAATGTAAAACCTCCATTTACATCGAAATTGAAAACGTATATTGAATTGATCTCGAACCCTCTCACCCTTTGAAGTACACCATTATTTAACTGTGTCTCCACCCATGACACCCATGACACCCATGGTACACTTCAAATAGTCTTATTATACATGTTTCATCCTAACATGGTTTCCCGGCGACCACACGAAGAAAAAGAAAACAACGTATAATAGATATAATGGAACCCCCCCCCCCCCCCCCCCCCCCCACACACACACACACACAAACACACCACCACCCACACCCTCCATCCAGCCCCAACCACTTATCAAATTATTGTGTATCTGCCCCTGGTTCCAAAGTTATTGACTAAACACGAAATACAATAATTTGACCAACTGACCCCTAAATGCGACATTGACTTTAGAGATATTGACCTGGAAATTGTACTGGACACATCTTCTATCCCAGATGAACATGTTTGTGAACTACTAGATTCCTTTTACTGGTTCAAAAGTTATTGAGTGGACACTAAATAACCCTATTTGACCTCCCATCCCTAAATGTGACACTGACCTTGGAATTAGGGACCTGAATATTGTCCGCGACACATATTCTTGTCATATGAACATTTCTATAAAATTTCATGAGAATCCTTCAACTGGTTCTAAAGTGATTTATCGAACACAAAAGCAACGGCCGAACGGTATGATGGAATGACGGAAATGCGAAAACACTATATATACCCCATGAACCTAGCAAGGTAACATACATTTAGAATGCACCAATCAATTCTACATGTAGTATGTTGATACTCAATTTATGTTCTGGAGTAAAATATTTAGCTTACAAATAATGTATTGTTTGAACAAAAATACTGCATAATCAGGGTGGCTATACCACGTGACAGTGTGATTGCGTTCAAGGCTAAAGTTCATAAACACAAACCTCGATTTAGGTAAATTGTGTTATCATTTATTGGATGAAAATCATGTTTTATTCATACAATCAAAAGCCATTAGCGGATACAGGAGGGCGGGCGCGGTGCGCGCCCCCTAAAAATTCCGGATCATACATGTATGTCCATGTTACTGTAGATAAAATATCAAACAATTTCGATGCACGCCCACATTATAAACAAATTTCTCGCTCGCATCGCTCGCTCGACACATAATGGCTAATGAGTCGTTTAATTAACACATTGTTAAATCCTTTATTTGAAAACGGACTTTTTGACCCTATCGATGCACTACCGCAACCGTTTTATGAGGCTAGAAACGGACCCGAAAATTGAACAAAATCTTACGCCCCCCAACAAACAATTTCGATGCACGCCCTCAGTATAAAAAAATTCTGCCTCGCTCGACGCAAAGTGGCTAATGAGTCGTTTAAATTACACATTGTTAATCAAGCAATTTCTGTAGCATGGTGTACGTAGTAAAACACTGTGACGGCATAGTGACCGTACTCTAAATTCCAATATCCGGCAGTTGTAGTACGGCATAGCCACGCCCCTTTAGTTACCCTAAATTAAACGATTTAATGCTCTGCATTCATCAAAGGAAATGTCACCGACCATGCTACAATGGAAGTGGGAGTAGTCAGACAGCTGAAATAGACATGCTACAATGGAAGTGGGAGTAGTCAGACAGCTGAAATAGACATGCTACAAAACACATAGAGTATAGTCTCATCTCGTTGGATATTTAAACACCTCGATGGGCTACGCCCATTTCGATGAACGACACCTATTTCGTCTATGGTTGAGCTGACTAAACATCGTGATATCATGACAACAGTGGTCGTGCTCGACAACCTCTCCTTTTGAAAAATCGTGTTAAAAATCTTAACTTACGATCATTTTAATCTCAGTGGGAAAAGAATCACGTTGTCAATGGGAATATACAATATGGTGTTGCCATGTGTGTCTTATCTAACATGCTACGTCCTAGTTTAAGACATGACTCTCTGACTGTCTATGGATATATAGGCTGTATATATACCTAGCCATACTGTAGATTATCACTAGGGACAATGAAGTTCGTATTCGCTCTAATAACTGTTGCCATTGGTAAGTTGTCCTGTATTTAAATATATTTTAGTCACAGTTATATTTACATTTTACAAATTCGTATAAAACTAAATAGAGAATATTATGTCAGTGCCTTTTACTATCAAGTTTATTAAGCGAGGCTTAGAAAACGAAGAATGGCGAGTGTCGATTTCGTGCCGAGCCTAATAAACTGGATAGTAAAAGACACTGACATAATATTCTATTTATCATGTAGATTTTCCACATTTTCTGTATGAATTACTATTATTACCTATTTCTCAGAATGTTACGCTTATCGAGGACGCCGCCATGTTGTTGTTTTTTGTTTGTTTTATGACGTCAGGCAACGTTACGTGCATGACGTCAGATAACGTTAGGTACAATAAACACCGAGGAATTCCGCATTGATTTGCTTTATTGGTCAGTGCCTAATTAAAGCAAAATGTATTAGGTCACCCCTTTATTAGGCAGAAAAGTGCATATCTGCATGATAAATATGCTTAAACACATTGTGAATACGATTCAGAGGTATTTATTAAACTATTTGTTTAAATATATTTCCCTTCTAATTTGATACATGATACATATGTTCAGAAGATTTGAGTCCTTATACGCTTTTGAATACTAAGTAAGTGACAAAGTCCCGAAGTGACCGAATGACCACATTTTCCAGTAATGGAAAAATACAATCATGGTAGCGCCGCATTGTATATGCTTCTATTCAGGTAAGCAAATAGCGAATCCAACTTAATTTGCTCGAATTCAATGAAAACTCAAGTCAGAGCAGACTTGAGTTTTCATTGAATTCGAGCAAATTAAGTTGGATTCGCTATTTGCTTACCTGAATAGAAGCATATTCAATGCGGCGCTACCATGAACTGTCACGTGACTTTCCGTGTTTCTCCACGGTGATGGTGATTAAATGTTCTTGCCTCCATAATACAATCAAATAAATCGATAAAAATCGAAAAATATATTTTGAGAATATGTGATACATGGCAAGTATACTGTTATCCACCATATCCGACACTAAGTACGTTTTCGTTATGTTATATAGAAGTCCGAAATAATAAACTTAGATAGGATTAAAAGTCGAAAAGGAAATGTAGCATTTACAGAACGTAGTCCAATCTCTACACATAGTCATTACATTGACGCTGTCGACTTCAAAGAAAGTAGGGCGAACGGTTAGGTCACGTGATTATTCAAAACAAGTTATGACGGTGTTTATAATAAATCCTTTTGCGTGATCCGAAAAGATAAAATACAGACCTATAATCAATATTTTCAAATTGTTTTTCTATGAGTTATTGAGCAAATCTGCAAGTAATTGTCTGCTATCGAGCTTCGGTTTGAAATTTTTACATATGTGTATCGATTGAGGCGACCTAAGTACGTATTGTAGCATGGTCGGTGACATTTCCTTTGATGAATGCAGAGCAATAAATTGTTTAATTTAGGGTAACTTAAGGGGCGTGGCTACACCGTACTACAACTACCGGATATTGGAATTTAGAGTACGGTCACTATGACCTCAAAGTGTTCCTAGCTACACCATGCTACAAAAAAGATAGAGTCTGTCTCAGCTCGTTGGTTATTTAAACACCGAGATGGGCGAACCGATCGACCAGACTCTATCTATTACTTATTTTGTTGGTAAAATAGTCCCGATCAAAACTAAATTGTTTTCATGCAATATTTCAAATCTTGCAACATCTAATTTGCAGATATTCTGAAAATTATATTTACCCAAGAAATAAATATGTTTCAGGCAAACATATTCCAATTTAACAGGTTTTACCAAAATCTTGAAACTTAGTAGTATGCAGAGGCATATGTGAATATAAGGAACGATAACTCTGCGCGGAGATTGAACGTAGTCCACAGTTATAAGGATACATAGAAGCAAAGTATGCGTCATCCCATAAATAAAAGGTTGATAATAGGGGTACCGCCTTGGAACGGCAAGTGGCATATATGTTTTCTAAAGGTCCGAACTATGTATTGCCTTCAGTGATTGATTTTGATGTGTGTCGTGCTCAGATCGCCCAACCATTGAGGATGTTAATATAAAATGGTGTCTTAGAGAACAAGCGGACCCAAACTTCCTTTCTTCTTGGAAACGGTCAGTTCTTAATATCTTAGATACCAGCTAACCCCTCTTTACTTCCTCCGAAATGTAGATTTTTGTTTCGTAATTTAAAATCGGGAATTCATGAATTTCATAAAAAAAACTGTATTTGTTTCTGCTGATAATATTAATATAGTTGTCATTGTTTGTCGCCTTCTTTACGTCAATGGTTTATGGGAGCGCTAAATCGTATATTCTAGTTCAATTTACTGAGGGTAATGTTGTTTCCACGCATATAACTCAATGCATTGCTTTCAAGGCAAAATAAACTTCCAACTATGTACTGATCCCTTACTTACACAAATAACATTATAAGGCACGTTTCTTTCTAATTCTAGTGCCTGCACCACCACTAGCACCTCCAAACTTTTAACTGATTGTCTTTCTTCCGTTAAATATCATGTCAAAGATATTTTGCTAAAGCTTATGGCAACTCTTAATTTAATTTGTTTTGATCTATTTAAAAATCATGAGATGTTCTTGATAACATTTGCAATAAACAGTAAGTTTCATCTATAATTTCTTATGATTTTTCTACACTATTCAACTTCACCACACACACTTATTAAGGACAAGTTTACTGCTCTTATTTACAATGGGAAACAATTACATTATTGGCCTGTAACAATAAAAAAGCGTTTTTTAGTAACGTGAGTTTAGAAAATTACAATATGTGGATTTGCCAAGAAGACCAATCAACTGTTCGCAGCTATGCTTTCCTCTTGGATTGTGCGATGACCGGATAGTTTGTGGACCCTATGATGACGTCTACCTAAGTCCTGAACGGCTGGCAACTTTGACGTTTGTCTCCAGTCATGTCGTGTCGTGCCTTTAATGATTTATTCTCATTTTTCGGCTCTGGTTTCTGCCAAGTCATTGAGTATTTGCTGTGTGACTTTCTAGGCTTTTGTTTTTATATTCATATATACATGATCATCTTTGTGTTATGCTTAAATTGCCTATTAATGCTGGGAGGATAAAGAGGATATAGCCTGGTGGGAATTTCTTTATTTACACTATCCAGTTTTATTGGTATGAAATAGGGTAAGGGTGAGGCTTGGTGCACCCTAGAACCTGATTTAAGCCCCCGGCGACCCTTTTGACACTGATCGTTCCAAGGCAGTACTCCTAGTGTCAACCATTTTATGTTTGTGATGTCACATACCTTGTCTCTTATTGATAAAGCCTACTTCTAAATATTTATCTGAAGTAGAGATGAACGTGAAGTTGGCAGTAGCAGTAGCAGCAGTAGCTACTGCTACTGCTACTGCTACTGCTACTGCTACTGCTGTTACTGCCAGCAGTAGCAGCAGTAGCAGTAGTTACTGCCAGCAGTAGCAGCAGTAGCAGTAGTTACTGCCAGCAGTAGCAGCAGTAGCAGTAGTTACTGCTAGCAGTAGAGCACCATCTCTGTAGGTATATTCATCGCAAGTGTTTTCTTTGCGCATTATGTTGTTCCTACTTTCCACCATCATATTTACCAGACAACCCCTTTCGCATATTTCGCAACAATCATATGTTCCTACTGCTATTGCTACTGCTACTGCTACTGCTACTGTTAACTACTGCCAGCAGTAGCAGCAGTAGCAGTAGCTACTGTCAGCAGTAGCAGCAGTAGCAGTAGCTACTGCCAGCAGTAGCAGCAGTAGAGTCAATAGTCATCTTAATTACGACGATATATGATCATTTATATATGATATTTCTTTGCGCAAGTATGTTGTTTCTACTTTCCTACCATCATGTTTAGCAGACAACCCCTTTCGCATCTTTCGCAACCATCATATGTTTGCTTCTGCTACTGCACCTGCTACTGCTACTCCTAACTACTGCCAGCAGTAGCAGCAGTAGCAGCAGTAGCAGTAGCTACTGCCAGCAGTAGCAGCAGTAGCAGTAGCTACTGCCAGCAGTAGCAGCAGTAGCAGTAGCTACTGCCAGCAGTAGCAGCAGTAGAATCAATATCATCTTAATTACGACGATATATGATCATCGGTTTTCTTTGCGCAAGTATGTTGTTTCTACTTTCCCACAATCATGTTTAACAGACAACCCCTTTCGCAACCGTCATATGTTTGCTACTGCTATTGCTACTGCTACTGCTGTTTGATTGAAAGTTCGAAAGTATTAAAACACGTCTGGTCGTCGGATAACGAGTGTTGCCGGCGGGCAGATCAACATCATAGAAACGCTGTCGCAGTTTTTTATCAAAACCTTTTGATAGTGCTACTAAAATCACACCATTTGAGATTGTTTATCGCAGTTTTTGTTCTACTGCTGTAGTACTGAAGTTGAATAACGGTACATTTGAACGTGCGTTAACTATCGGATAACGAGTGTTGCCGGCGGGAAGGTCAACATCATAGACATGCTGGCGCAGTGTTTTTTTAAAGACCTTCGGTAGTGCTACTAGAATCAACCTATTTGAAATTCTTTATCAACGTTTTAGTTCTACTGCTGTGTTACTGAAATTTGCACTGAAATATACTCGAAATGGCGTTTTTGTCGGGTTTCGGGTGTTGCCGGCGGGCAGATCAATATCATAGACACGCTGGCGCAGTGTTTTTTTAAAGCCTCTTGGTAGTGCTACTAAAATCACACCATTTCAGGCCGTTTATCACAGTTTTGTTTCTACTGCTGTATGATTGAAAGTTCGAAAGTAGTCAAAAACACGTCTGGTCGTCGGATAACGAGTGTTGCCGGCGGGCAGGTCAACATCATAGACATGCTGGCGTAGTGTTTTTTTAAAGACCTTTGGTAGTGCTACTAAAATCAACCTATTTGAAATTCTTTATCAACGTTTTAGTTCTACTGCTGTGTTACTGAAGTTTGCACTGAAATAGACTCGAAATGGCGTTTTTGTCGGGTTTCGGGTGTTGCCGGCGGGCAGATCAATATCATAGACACGCTGGCGCAGTGTTTTTCTAAAGCCTTTTGGTAGTGCTACTAAAATCACACCATTTCACACGCTGGCGCAGTGTTTTTTTAAAGCCTTTTGATAGTCCTTTTGATTATTTCAGTGTTGTTGAAGTGGATGACCTGAGATATAGTTTACGTTTATTTAGTCTGTGAATACCAGTGATGTGTGGATTACTTTTTTTGCTTTTTGGTGCTTGAAATCATGCAAACTTTTCTAAATACTATCAGTTTTCTAAGGGAACATATCACATGGACCTGACATTTCATGTTATGCATTTGCTTTCCGTTATTTCACAATAATATGCATTACCACACTGACGATAGTTTCGTTTCTTTCACAGGCTAGTATTCCGGCTTACAGGAAAGCAATGATTAAGTTGTGTAATCAGACAACTGCTTTCCAGAAACTAGATGTTTCCAGAAAGTAGATGTTACAGTAGTATAAAAGGACTAGTCCGTCGTCCGTTTGTTAACGTTTGTCTCGTTAGCACGATATTACCAGTAACACGGAGTTATGGCTCGTGATCTTCTGAAATATGCTATAGTTTGCCTTATAAACAAGATACGGCCTTCATTTATCATCTGATCTTTTCCAACCTTTATCAGACTGTTGAAATTAATGAAAGCTCGAAAGAGTTAGAAAACCAGCCACATCGGAACAGTAACACCGGAGTTATGGCCCGTGATTGTCTTAAAATTGCTATATTGACCTTGGTAACATTGTAGCAACTTATTTTTTTATGGGATTCCGAGATGTTCGTCGTCCGTCCGTCGTCCGTTGTTAACTTTTGACTTGTTAAGAATTGCCTTCAATTTTCATCCGATCTTTACCAAACTTTAACAGATTGGTAATATCAATGAAATCTCGAATAAGTTCGAAAACCAGCTATATCGGAGTTATTTGCCCTTGAATTATTGGGAAATGCCATTTTCAGCCGTGTGAGCACTCGAGCGCCTTCATTTTGTTGATATCAATGAAAGCTGGGACGAGTTTGAAAACCAGCCAGATTGAACCAGTAACACCTGAGTTGTGGCCCTTTTTCAATTTTTTGTAAGTACACTGGAAACCCCAGGGGTCGTGGGTTCAAATCTAACTGGAGGCATTTATTTTTCACCCCACCATGGAACCATATAGCCAGTAGGGCCTTCATTGTTCATCCGATCTTTTCCAAACTTCACCAGATTGTTGATATCAATGAAAGGTGTAAACCAGCCACATCGGACAAGTAACACCGGAGTTATGGCCCTTGATTTTCTAAAATTATCCTATATTTTGCCTCGTTAACACATTGGGACCGTCATTTTTCATCAAGATCTTTCCAAAACTTTACCAGATTGTTGATATCAATAAAGCCCGGAAGAGTTCGAAAACAAGCAAGATCGGACTAGTAACACCGGAGTTAGAGCTCTTGATTTTGAAATATTCTATAGGTTGTCTTGTTAACATGATAGGGCCTTAATTCGCATATCACCTGGGCCCATTTGTTCAAAGATCGATTATATTAGCGCTCAATTAGTGAAAACTTTCAAATTTCATTTTCTCATACGGAATATGTTTTTGTATCACAAAACATTAATATGAGTTTCTTCTGAACATAAAACTTTTAAATGCTAAATTTCTGTCTGCAATATCATTTCAAGGAAATTCAGAGATTTTTTTTTTAACTAGTCGAGCGTTAGGCTAATGGATCATTTTGAACAACTGGGCTCTGATCTTTTCCAAACATTACACACATCACCAGAGTGTTCATATCAATGCAAGCTCGGATGAGTTCAAAAACCAGCCACATAGGAACAGTAAAACCGGAGTTATGGCCGGCTTGACTCTCTTAAATGCTATATTTGACCATGATAACTGCTAACATTATAGAAACTTCATTTTTCGTTGGATCTGTAACAAACTTGGCCAGATTGTTAATATTAATGAATTACATTCCCCATAAAACTCATTGTTAAAATGCTACATATATTGATGATTTGCTGCAATTTTAGTTCAAGTTTGGATAATGCAACAATGTCATTTTCATATAGAAAAATAGAACTGCCTTAGAAAACTCGTAAGAAACTGTGGGGTCACAAGATATGTAAGAAAGTTGTTGCTCATGAAGTTGTTAACAAAGTAATCTACATGTAAACATGTAGATTCGAAAAAAATGGAAAATGCTCGTCAATCAGCCATTAAAACATATACACTTTTTTTTATAAATACAATAACAAAATCGAATAGAAATGCGCTATTTTCCCCTACTTAAAATCCGGCCTTTCAACAAAAAAGAAGTCATTACTTTTTTAATAGGAATTAAATTCGATTAATGGTGGTAAACCTATATATATTTGCCTCGTTAAAGGGATTTTATTTTTCTTATAACCATGAATGAGATATTGACCTGACGCTTGGTGCTTAGGTAGCGTCATTCAAAAAGCATCTTGGGATCTCATTTCGAATCTCTGTGGTCAAGGTCAAGGTCACTGTTAATAAACATAGGTAGTATATGTCCTCTCAATAACTTTAGTTAGGAATGAGATCTTGACACGAAACTTGATGTGTTGGTAGCTTATATGAAAAAGAAGCCTTGGAATTCATTTTGGGTCACAGGAATCAAGGTCAAGGTCACTGTTACTGAAAATGGAAAACAATTTCCGCTCAATCACTTGTCAATGAGATATAAGGCATGGGCTTGCAGGGTCAAGGTCAATTTTGCTAAAAAATAGAAAATCAGTTGCCGCTCAATAACTTTAGCTGGGATTGAGACACTGGTCCGAATCTTGGTGTGCATGTATCTTATATGAAAATTAAGCTTCAGAATTCATCTGGGTCACTAGGGTCAATGTCAAGGTTACGGTTACTAGAAATAAAAAATGATTTCCGCACAATAACTTTAGTTAGGAATGAGATATTGACCTGAATATTGATGTTTAGGTAGCTTATTATAAAAAAGGAAGCTTGAAATTGTAATTGGGGTCACTGAGGTCAAGGTCATTGTAACAAAAAATAGAAAATTAGTTTTCACAATAAAAGCTTTAATTAGTGATGAGATATTGGCCTGAAACATGGTATGTAAGAACCTTATTGAAAAACAAACTTGTGATTCCATTTGAGTTAACTGGGGTCAGGGTCAAGGTCACTGTTACTAATAATAGAAGAAATGATGTCCGCACAATTTCTTTAATAAGGAATGTTCTATTGGCCTGAAAATTGATATGTAGGTAGAGTCGGGGTTATAGCCCTTGGTTTTCTTAAATATATCCTTGTTGGCCTCATTAAGTTGATAAGACCTTTACTTTTTATCTGCCAGTTTGTTGATATCAATAAAATGTCGCACTTGTTAAACAACATCCCGATTTAATCAATAACAACAGAGTTATCGCCCTTAAATGTTTTTACATGTATATTCTAACTTTTCACATAATCATACATATCCTAGTATTCATTTTAGCCAGTAGAGCGAGACAGGCCCTCTTGGGTCTCTTGTTAGATTTTATAAGTTGAAAGTAACAGTTCAAAAGCAAAAATAATACCCTCTATACTAATGACATAAAACACCAGTATATATATATATAGTTTAATTCTGTTTATTTACGAAGATACTCCTCTTGTGTGTAACGTTGTCAGTGATCTTTGTAAAGAACATTACAATTATATTAATAATTATGTTAATAATATTACACACATAAACAAAAGGCATTACGCCTAACAGTTTACATGCAAATAGTACATACATATATAAACATGTATATGAAATACAATCAACATTTCCAAACGTGTGTGCTTTTTAGATTTCAAGGCATATGTTTTTAGTTTAACAATATTTTACAACAAATACTTATATTTTTGAAATGAATAATCATCAGTAATGGCAAAAGTACATTTATGTTTGTGGACAAAACACGGAGAAAAGTGATAGTTATTTATAAAATATGTCTCTTATGACTGAAAACTGACAGTTTCTTTAATAAGTTCGTGCTTTTTGTTGTCATTAGTTCTATAAATTTTGGTATGTTTAGCCGTTTCCTGAAATATGTGTTTACTTATTCTTTGCTTATATCATGATATAGTGGAAACTCCAATTCAAAGTGGAATTCGTCTTCTAGTGTATTGCAAAGTTGGAATTTTATTTCAGATCTTGGTATTTTATTTGGGCATTGCCCAGTTTCAATGTCTAACCTATGACTAGAGAATCTAAGTTTTGTAAAAGGAAAGTCCTACATTTATTTATATTGGAGTATGTCTAAATAATAGTTCAACCTGAAATCTGATCTTATTCTTTACGTACTAGCTCTAGTGGAAGCCAATCATTTGACATTCCAATTTTGTATAAACATATCCTTACCTGGTTGTTTAAATATATTAATGAAGTATGTTGTGTTATCTGCTCATTTCTAACTCCATTAAATATAGTTCGTTCCAATAATCCTTTAACTTGAGATGCGTATAACTTTTAACCAGAATCGTATGATATAAACCATACGTTGACTTTTTAAAGGGTCTCTCCCGAGATCTCCGTATGCGAAATTGTTTTGAGTTTGTATCTTAACACATAAAAGCTGTTTTCAAAATTTAAGGTGTACTTTTTATAGCCTTTCCGCCTTTGATAATCCGCATACCTCTGCGCTATAATATAAAATAGGCAAACTGAGTTTGTCGAAAAATGTCTAAAGTATGGCTAACAGATAAGTCCGTAAAATGACTTATATATGATTTTATGTGAATAATAGATTTCTTTTTATCTGACCACCAAATGTTTAATAATAACTATGCGGTATATCTAATTTACCTTGTGGCCCTTGTTCGGTATTCGAAAATATCACTATGTCATCAGCATATGGGAGTAGTAACAGCTTTGACATTCTAGTATCGATACCTTTAAACCATGCAATGTTCTAAGTCATTCACATACATGGAAAATATGAAAGGTAACAAACAATTCCATGGGTCTTTCCCAGAAAACAGCTAAAACTGCCACTAAGCTGGTTTTCATATGTAACTCTTGATTATATTTGTATACAATGATTTAATAATATTTAGAATGTTTCCTCGGACTCCATATTGTATAAGTTTTCTCCAACCAACAGGTCAAAGGCTTACTTTACATATATTGTTATTCATTCAATATACGATGTATCAAATCATGCAGAACAAATATGTTATCTAATACGTTGGTGCGGAGTCTAAAATAGTGTTGCTTTTGCACGCCGTTATCATATGGGGAAGTCGTACACTAAGTTTGATTTGAAACCGATCAGCAGTTTAGGAGAAGGTATGGTAACGGATGGACGGAGGGATAGACGGACGGACGGATGGACAGAACAGACGGACAATCGGGGGAAATGTTAATATAGATCTACCCTATTTTATTCAAAACGTTGGTATAATAATTGCGCGTTGTGTATATAAAATCAGCTTATTTGTTATTTACTTCTCCGGCGCATTAACTGCATTGTTACCAGTTTAACAGAATACGACACTGCAACCACTCGTCTGCTTAGATTGTCGTTTTTGGGAAGACCACGTGTTCCTGTCTCCTAGAAACCATGTGCTCCAGTACCAGCAGTGTGCTTTGGTTCCCGTGAATGAGTTACGGTGTTTAAGTTACCGTGTATCACTGGACGCGTAGTTTGATAAATAAGAAGAATATAGTACAGCAATGTAGAATGATGTTTTTAGCTTTAATTGCGAACTATGCCCGTGGATCTAGTTTATCAATATCCAAAATGTCATGACGCCATGAATATCTTTTAAAATAAATGACTGTTTTGTAAACAACACATTTATTGTAAACAACACATTTATTGTTTTAAAAGTTATTCAAAATAAGGAAGCACATCCAAACAAACAAAATAACAATTTCTTTAAGGGACACACGGCAATCTTTTACATTTGTGCATATCAATATTAAGCAAACGTCCATAAAAGGATATCATAAAAGGATATTCTTTTGTACAATAATTTGATAAAAAAATCTTAAAGTAGTGGTGTCCTCGTTCCGTTAGTTTGGTGAAGATTTCGCAAGAACAACCAAATTAGTTTCTAAAAAGATTTGTTAAAGTGTCCCCTATATTTAAATTAAACATAAATCAGCCGTGTGATGGAGGAACACGTAACTCCAGGGCCATTGTAGATTAAAGCTGAGCACTATATGCAAAATGTCATGACTGTAGTAAAAACTGTTCTTTTGTCAAAATCGTGAAATAGTAAAACCTGTAAACATGATAACATTTATCTTAGCCATTTTCTCTGTGTGTGTCTGTTAAATTTGAGTGGTGAAGTAAAAAAACGTTTTCTTGAATATAGTAGAGTTGTATAACATTAGTCCCTAGGTCGTTTTCACATGTAAGTATGTGTTTTTGTAACATTTGTGTAATATTTACATTTAAAGTAACATTGCCTTACATTTGTGACAGTTTCACTAAAACGTGTCACAAAGGTAAAATAAAGAAGTCACGTAAATAAATAACCTGCCCCAAATGTAACACGGTTAGTTATATATGTAAAAAAAATATTTTGTGACAAATGTAAAAAGAAAAAAGTTGACAAATGTAAACAATAATTGAAAGTGACATCCATTATGTGCAAAAACTGACACAAATGTAATACACGTGCACATTAGGTTGTTGTTTTACCCAGTCAGGAAAAACGTCTCTTGCACTTAATTTATTTACTAGTAGTCAAATGTCAAGTTCACTATGACCTGGGCATAAATTCATCAACTCTACTCAGACTAAAAATCTATTTTTTTTGCAAACCCTATTAACACAAAGTTATGGGTAAGAATTGTGATTTTCAAACATTTTCTGTGAAGTTATCTTAAGTTACATTTAAAATTACTCGTTTCTGTAAGTAAATATAGTAATTTGCTTGTAAAATTGTTTTTATTTGGAATTAAAAAACAAGAAGATATTTTGAGTCGAGTCTGAAAAGTGGGGTGGTATTAGTAGGTTGGCTATCATGCTTTTGACGCGCTTTTGACTACGTTCGAACTTTCAATCATACAGCATTATAACCAAAATTGTGACAAACGGTCTCAAATGGTGTGATTTTAGTAGCACTTACAAAATGCTTTAAAAAAACAAAAACTGCGATAAACAATCTCAAATGGTGTGATTTTAGTAGCACTATCAAAAGGTTTTGATAAAAAACTGCGACAGCGTGTCTATGCGGTTGATCTGCCCGCCGGCAACACCCGAAACCCGACGACAAGACGTGTTTATGACTACTTTCGAACTTTCAGTCATACAGCAGTAGAAACAAAATTGTGATAAATGGTCTCAAATGGTGCGATTTTAGTAGCACTACCAAAAGGATTTAAAAAAACGCGGCGTCAGCATGTCTATGATGTTGATTTGCCCGCCGGCAACACCCGAAACCCGACAAAATGGCCATTTCGAGACTATTTCAGAGCAAATTTCAGTAACACAGCAGTAGAACTAAATGTTGATAAAGAATTTCAAATAGGTTGATTTTAGTAGCACTACCAAAAAGCTTTAAAAAAACACTGCGCCAGCATGTCTATGATGTTGATCTGCCCGCCGGAAACACTCGTTATCCGACAGAAAACGCACGATCAAATGTACCGCTGTACAGACTTCAGTACTACAGTAGTAGAACAAAAACTGCGATAAACAATCTCAAATGGTGCGATTTTAGTAGCACTACCAAAAGGCTTTAAAAAAACTGCGCCATTGTGTCTATGATGTTGATCTGCCCGCCGGCTACACTCGTCATCCGACGAGCAGATGTGTTTTTGACTACTTTCGAACTTTCAATCATACAGCAGTAGAACCAAAACTGTGGTAAACGGTCTGAAATGGTGTGATTTTAGTAGCACTACTAAAAGGCTTTAAAAAAACACTGCGCCAGCGTGTCTATGATATTGATCTGCCCGCCGGCAACACCCGAAACCCGACAAAAACGCCATTTCGTGTCTAGTTCAGTGCAAACCTCAGTAACATAGCAGTAGAACTAAAACGTTGATAAAGAATTTCGAATAGGTTGATTCTAGTAGCACTACCGAAGGTCTTTAAAAAAACACTGCGCCAGCATGTCTATGATGTTGACCTGCCCGCCGGCAACACTCGTTATCCGACAGAAAACGCACGTTCAAATGTACCGTTATTCGACTTCAGTACTACAGCAGTAGAACAAAAACTGCGATAAACAATCTCAAATGGTGTGATTTTAGTAGCACTATCAAAAGGTTTTGATAAGAAACTGCGACAGCGTGTCTATGATGTTGATCTGCCCGCCGGCAACACTCGTTATCCGACGACCAGACGTGTTTTTGACTACTTTCGAACTTTCAATCATACAGCAGTAGAACCAAAACTGTGATAAACGGTCTGAAATGGTATGATTTTAGTAGCTCTATCAAAAGGCTTTTAAAAAACACTGCGCCAGCGTGTCTATGATGTTGATCTGCCCGCCGGCAATACTCGTTATCCGACAACCAGACGTGTTTTTGACTACTTTCGAACTTTCAGTCATACAGCAGTAGAACCAAAACTGTGATAAACGGTCTGAAATGGTGTGATTTTAGTAGCACTACCAAAAGGCTTTCAAAAAACACTGCGCCAGCGTGTCTATGATATTGATCTGCCCGCCGGCAACACCCGAAACCCGACAAAAACGCCATTTCGAGTCTATTTCAGTGCAAATTTCAGTACTACAGCAGTAGAACAAAAACTGCGATAAACAATCTCAAATGGTGTGATTTTAGTAGCACTACCAAAAGGCTTTGATAAAAAACTGCGACAGCGTGTCTATGATGTTGATCTGCCCGCCGGCAATACTCGTTATCCGACGACCAGACGTGTTTTTGACTACTTTCGAACTTTCAATCATACAGCAGTAGAACCAAAACTGTGATAAACGGTCTGAAATGGTGTGATTTTAGTAGCACTACCAAGAGGCTTTAAAAAACACTGCGCCAGCGTGTCTATGATATTGATCTGCCCGCCGGCAACATCCGAAACCCGACAAAAACGCCATTTCGAGTCTATTTCAGTGGAAACTTCAGTAACACAGCAGTAGAACTAAAACGTTGATAAAGAATTTCAAATAGGTTGATTCTAGTAGCACTATCAAAGGTCTTTGAAAAAAACACTGCTCCAGCATGTCTATGATGTTGACCTGCCCACCGGCAACACTCGTTATCCGACAGAAAACGCACGTTCAAATGTACCGTTATTCGATTTCAGTACTACAGCAGTAGAACAAAAACTGCGATAAACAATCTCAAATGGTGTGATTTTAGTAGCACTACCAAAAGGCTTTGATAAAAAACTGCGACAGCGTGTCTATGATGTTGATCTGCCCGCCGGCAACACTCGTTATCCGACGACCAGACGTGTTTTTGACTACTTTCGAACTTTCAGTCATACAGCAGTAGAACCAAAACTGTGATAAACGGTCTGAAATGGTATGATTTTAGTAGCACTATCAAAAGGCTTTAAAAAACACTGCGCCAGCGTGTCTATGATGTTGATCTGCCCGCCGGCAATACTCGTTATCCGACGACCAGACGTGTTTTTGACTACTTTCGAACTTTCAATCATACAGCAGTAGAATCAAAACTGTGATATAACGGTCTGAAATGGTGTGATTTTAGTAGCACTACCAAAAGGCTTTAAAAAAACACTGCGCCAGCGTGTCTATGATATTGATGTGCCCGCCGCAAACACCCGAAACCCGACAAAAACGCCATTTCGAGTCTATTTCAGTGCAAACTTCAGTAACACAGCAGTAGAACTAAAACGTTGATAAAGAATTTCAAATAGGTTGATTCTAGTAGCACTACCAAATGTCTTTAAAAAAACACTGGCCAGCATGTCTATGATGTTGACCTGCCCGCGGGCAACACTCGTTATCCGACAGAAAACGCACGTTCAAATGTACCGTTATTCGACTTCAGTACTACAGCAGTAGAACAAAAACTGCGATAAACAATCTCAAATGGTGTGATTTTAGTAGCACTATCAAAAGGTTTTGATAAAAAACTGCGACAGCGTGTCTATGATGTTGATCTGCCCGCCGGCAACACTCGTTATCCGACGACCAGACGTGTTTTTGACTACTTTCGAACTTTCAATCATACAGCAGTAGAACCAAAACTGTGATAAACGGTCTGAAATGGTATGATTTTAGTAGCACTATCAAAAGGCTTTAAAAAAACACTGCGCCAGCGTGTCTATGATGCTGATCTGCCGCCGGCAATACTCGTTATCCGACGACAAGACGTGTTTTTGACTACTTTCGAACTTTCAGTCATACAGCAGTAGAACCAAAACTGTGATAAACGGTCTGAAATGGTGTGATTTTAGTAGCACTACCAAAAGGCTTTCAAAAAACACTGCGCCAGCGTGTCTATGATATTGATCTGCCCGCCGGCAACACCCGAAACCCGACAAAAACGCCATTTCGAGTCTATTTCAGTGCAAATTTCAGTAACACAGCAGTAGAACTAAAACGTTGATAAAGAATTTCAAATAGGTTGATTCTAGTAGCACTACCAAAGGTCTTTAAAAAAACACTGCGCCAGCATGTCTATGATGTTGACCTGCCCGCCGGCAACACTCGTTATCCGACAGAAAACGCACGTTCAAATGTACCGTTATTCGACTTCAGTACTACAGCAGTAGAACAAAAACTGCGATAAACAATCTCAAATGGTGTGATTTTAGTAGCACTACCAAAAGGCTTTGATAAAAAACTGCGACAGCGTGTCTATGATGTTGATCTGCCCGCCGGCAACACTCGTTATCCGACGACCAGACGTGTTTTTGACTACTTTCGAACTTTCAATCATACAGCAGTAGAACCAAAACTGTGATAAACGGCCTGAAATGGTGTGATTTTAGTAGCACTACCAAAAAGCTTTGAAAAAACACTGCGCCAGCGTGTCTATGATATTGATCTGCCCGCCGGCAACACCCGAAACCCGACAAAAACGCCATTTCGAGTCTATTTCAGTGCAAATTTCAGTAACACAGCAGTAGAACTAAAACGTTGATAAAGAATTTCAAATAGGTTGATTCTAGTAGCACTACCAAAGGTCTTTAAAAAAACACTGCGCCAGCATGTCTATGATGTTGACCTGCCCGCCGGCAACACTCGTTATCCGACAGAAAACGCACGTTCAAATGTACCGTTATTCGACTTCAGTACTACAGCAGTAGAACAAAAACTGCGATAAACAATCTCAAATGGTGTGATTTTAGTAGCACTACCAAAAGGCTTTGATAAAAAACTGCGACAGCGTGTCTATGATGTTGATCTGCCCGCCGGCAACACTCGTTATCCGACGACCAGACGTGTTTTTGACTACTTTCGAACTTTCAATCATACAGCAGTAGAACCAAAACTGTGATAAACGGCCTGAAATGGTGTGATTTTAGTAGCAATACCAAAAAGCTTTGAAAAAACACTGCGCCAGCGTGTCTATGATATTGATCTGCCCGCCGGCAACACCCGAAACCCGACAAAAACGCCATTTCGAGTCTATTTTAGTGCAAATTTCAGTAACACAGCAGTAGAACTAAAACGTTGATAAAGAATTTCAAATAGGTTGATTCTAGTAGCACTACCATATGTCTTTAAAAAAACACTGCGCCAGCATGTCTATGATGTTGACCTGCCCGCCGGCAACACTCGTTATCCGACAGAAAACGCACGTTCAAATGTACCGTTATTCGACTTCAGTACTACAGCAGTAGAACAAAAACTGCGATAAACAATCTCAAATGGTGTGATTTTAGTAGCACTATCAAAAGGTTTTGATAAAAAAACTGCGACAGCGTGTCTATGATGTTGATCTGCCCGCCGGCAACACTCGTTATCCGACGACCAGACGTGTTTTTGACTACTTTCGAACTTTCAATCATACAGCAGTAGAACCAAAACTGTGATAAACGGTCTGAAATGGTATGGTTTTAGTAGCACTATCAAAAGGCTTTAAAAAACACTGCGCCAGCATGTCTATGATGTTGATCTGCCCGCCGGCAATACTCGTTATCCGACGACCAGACGTGTTTTTGACTACTTTCGAACTTTCAGTCATACAGCAGTAGAACAAAAACTGTGATAAACGGCCTGAAATGGTGTGATTTTAGTAGCACTACCAAAAGGCTTTTAAAAAACACTGCGCCAGCGTGTCTATGATGTTGATTTGCCCGCCGGCAACACTCGTTATCCGACGACCAGACGTGTTTTTCACTACTTTCGAACTTTCAATCATACAGCAGTAGAACCAAAACTGTGATAAACGGTCTGAAATGGCGTGATTTTAGTAGCACTGCCAAAAGGCTTTAAAAAAACACTGCGCCAGCGTGTCTATGATATTGATCTGCCCGCCGGCAACACCCGAAACCCGACAAAAGCGCCATTTCGAGTCTATTTCAGTGCAAATTTCAGTAACACAGCAGTAGAACTAAAACGTTGATAAAGAATTTCAAATAGGTTGATTCTAGTAGCACTACCGAAGGTCTTTAAAAAAACACTGCGCCAGCATGTCTATGATGTTGACCTGCCCGCCGGCAACACTCGTTATCCGACAGAAAACGCACGTTCAAATGTACCGTTATTCGACTTCAGTACTACAGCAGTAGAACAAAAACTGCGATAAACAATCACAAATGGTGTGATTTTAGTAGCACTACCAAAAGGCTTTGATAAAAAAATTGCGACAGCGTGTCTATGACGTTGATCTGCCCGCCGGCAACACTCGTTATCCGACGACCAGACGTGTTTTTGACTACTTTCGAACTTTCAATCATACAGCAGTAGAACTAAAACTGTGATAAACGGTCTGAAATGGTATGATTTTAGTAGCACTATCAAAAGGCTTTAAAAAAACACTGCGCCAGCGTGTCTATGATGTTGATCTGCCCGCCGGCAATACTCGTTATCCGACGACCAGACGTGTTTTTGACTACTTTCGAACTATCAATCATACAGCAGTAGAATCAAAACTGTGATAAACGGTCTGAAATGGTGTGATTTTAGTAGCACTACCAAAAGGCTTTAAAAAAACACTGCGCCAGCATGTCTATGATGTTGACCTGCCCGCCGCAAACACACGAAACCCGACAAAAACGCCATTTCGAGTCTATTTCAGTGCAAACTTCAGTAACACAGCAGTAGAACTAAAACGTTGATAAAGAATTTCAAATAGGTTGATTCTAGTAGCACTACCAAATGTCTTTAAAAAAACACTGGCCAGCATGTCTATGATGTTGACCTGCCCGCGGGCAACACTCGTTATCCGACAGAAAACGCACGTTCAAATGTACCGTTATTCGACTTCAGTACTACAGCAGTAGAACAAAAACTGCGATAAACAATCTCAAATGGTGTGATTTTAGTAGCACTATCAAAAGGTTTTGATAAAAAACTGCGACAGCGTGTCTATGATGTTGATCTGCCCGCCGGCAACACTCGTTATCCGACGACCAGACGTGTTTTTGACTACTTTCGAACTTTCAATCATACAGCAGTAGAACCAAAACTGTGATAAACGGTCTGAAATGGTATGATTTTAGTAGCACTATCAAAAGGCTTTAAAAAAACACTGCGCCAGCGTGTCTATGATGTTGATCTGCCCGCCGGCAATACTCGTTATCCGACGACCAGACGTGTTTTTGACTACTTTCGAACTTTCAGTCATACAGCAGTAGAACCAAAACTGTGATAAACGGTCTGAAATGGTGTGATTTTAGTAGCACTACCAAAAGGCTTTCAAAAAACACTGCGCCAGCGTGTCTATGATATTGATCTGCCCGCCGGCAACACCCGAAACCCGACAAAAACGCCATTTCGAGTCTATTTCAGTGCAAATTTCAGTAACACAGCAGTAGAACTAAAACGTTGATAAAGAATTTCAAATAGGTTGATTTTAGTAGCACTACCAAAGGTCTTTAAAAAAACACTGCGCCAGCATGTCTATGATGTTGACCTGCCCGCCGGCAACACTCGTTATCCGACAGAAAACGCACGTTCAAATGTACCGTTATTCGACTTCAGTACTACAGCAGTAGAACAAAAACTGCGATAAACAATATCAAATGGTGTGATTTTAGTAGCACTATCAAAAGGTTTTGATAAAAAACTGCGACAGCGTGTCTATGATGTTGATCTGCCCGGCTGCAACACTCGTTATCCGACGACCAGATGTGTTTTTGACTACTTTCGAACTTTCAATCATACAGCAGTAGAACCAAAACTGTGATAAACGGTCTGAAATGGTATGATTTTAGTAGCACTATCAAAAGGCTTAAAAAAAACACTGCGCCAGCGTGTCTATGATGTTGATCTGCCCACCGGCAATACTCGTTATCCGACGACCAGACGTGTTTTTGACTACTTTCGAACTTTCAGTCATACAGCAGTAGAACCAAAACTGTGATTAACGGTCTGAAATGGTGTGATTTTAGTAGCACTACCAAAAGGCTTTCAAAAAACACTGCGCCAGCGTGTCTATGATATTGATCTGCCCGCCGGCAACACCCGAAACCCGACAAAAACGCCATTTCGAGTCTATTTCAGTGCAAATTTCAGTAACACAGCAGTAGAACTAAAACGTTGATAAAGAATTTCAAATAGGTTGATTCTAGTAGCACTACCAAAGGTCTTTAAAAAAACACTGCGCCAGCATGTCTATGATGTTGACCTGCCCACCGGCAACACTCGTTATCCGACAGAAAACGCACGTTCAAATGTACCGTTATTCGACTTCAGTACTACAGCAGTAGAACAAAAACTGCGATAAACAATCTCAAATGGTGTGATTTTAGTAGCACTACCAAAAGGCTTTGATAAAAAACTGCGACAGCGTGTCTATGATGTTGATTTGCCCGCCGGCAACACTCGTTATCCGTCGACCAGACGTGTTTTTGACTACTTTCGAACTTTCAATCATACAGCAGTAGAAACAAAACTGTGATAAACGGCCTGAAATGGTGTGATTTTAGTAGCACTACCAAGAGGCTTTAAAAAAACAGTGCGCCAGCGTGTCTATGATATTGATCTGCCCGCCGGCAACACCCGAAACCCGACAAAAACGCCATTTCGAGTCTATTTCAGTGCAAACTTCAGTAACACAGCAGTAGAACTAAAACGTTGATAAAGAATTTCAAATAGGTTGATTCTAGTAGCACTACCAAATGTCTTTAAAAAACACTGCGCCAGCATGTCTATGATGTTGACCTGCCCGCGCGCAACACTCGTTATCCGACAGAAAACGCACGTTCAAATGTACCGATATTCGACTTCAGTACTACAGCAGTAGAACAAAAACTGCGATAAACAATCTCAAATGGTGTGATTTTAGTAGCACTATCAAAAGGTTTTGATAAAAAACTGCGACAGCGTGTCTATGATGTTGATCTGCCCGGCGGCAACACTCGTTATCCGACGACCAGATGTGTTTTTGACTACTTTCGAACTTTCAATCATACAGCAGTAGAACCAAAACTGTGATAAACGGTCTGAAATGGTATGATTTTAGTAGCACTATCAAAAGGCTTAAAAAAAACACTGCGCCAGCGTGTCTATGATGTTGATCTGCCCACCGGCAATACTCGTTATCCGACGACCAGACGTGTTTTTGACTACTTTCGAACTTTCAGTCATACAGCAGTAGAACCAAAACTGTGATTAACGGTCTGAAATGGTGTGATTTTAGTAGCACTACCAAAAGGCTTTCAAAAAACACTGCGCCAGCGTGTCTATGATATTGATCTGCCCGCCGGCAACACCCGAAACCCGACAAAAACGCCATTTCGAGTATATTTCAGTGCACATTTCAGTAACACAGCAGTAGAACTAAAACGTTGATAAAGAATTTCAAATAGGTTGATTCTAGTAGCACTACCAAAGGTCTTTAAAAAAACACTGCGCCAGCATGTCTATGATGTTGACCTGCCCGCCGGCAACACTCGTTATCCGACAGAAAACGCACGTTCAAATGTACCGTTATTCGACTTCAGTACTACAGCAGTAGAACAAAAACTGCGATAAACAATCTCAAATGGTGTGATTTTAGTAGCACTACCAAAAGGCTTTGATAAAAAACTGCGACAGCGTGTCTATGATGTTGATTTGCCCGCCGGCAACACTCGTTATCCGACGACCAGACGTGTTTTTGACTACTTTCGAACTTTCAATCATACAGCAGTAGAAACAAAACTGTGATAAACGGCCTGAAATGGTGTGATTTTAGTAGCACTACCAAGAGGCTTTAAAAAAACACTGCGCCAGCGTGTCTATGATATTGATCTGCCCGCCGGCAACATCCGAAACCCGACAAAAACGCCATTTCGAGTCTATTTCAGTGCAAACTTCAGTAACACAGCAGTAGAACTAAAACGTTGATAAAGAATTTCAAATAGGTTGATTCTAGTAGCACTACCAAATGTCTTTAAAAAACACTGCGCCAGCATGTCTATGATGTTGACCTGTCCGCCGGCAACACTCGTTATCCGACAGAAAACGCACGTTCAAATGTACCGTTATTCGACTTCAGTACTACAGCAGTAGAACAAAAACTGCGATAAACAATCTCAAATGGTGTGATTTTAGTAGCACTATCAAAAGGTTTTGATAAAAAACTGCGACAGCGTGTCTATGATGTTGATCTGCCCGCCGGCAACACTCGCTATCCGACGACCAGACGTGTTTTTGACTACTTTCGAACTTTCAATCATACAGCAGTAGAACCAAAACTGTGATAAACGGTCTGAAATGGTATGATTTTAGTAGCACTATCAAAAGGCTTTAAAAAAACACTGCGCCAGCATGTCTATGATGTTGATCTGCCCGCCGGCAATACTCGTTATCCGACGACCAGACGTGTTTTTGACTACTTTCGAACTTTCAATCATACAGCAGTAGAACCAAAACTGTGATAAACGGTCTGAAATGGTATGATTTTAGTAGCACTATCAAAAGGCTTTCAAAAAACACTGCGCCAGCGTGTCTATGATATTGATCTGCCCGCCGGCAACACCCGAAACCCGACAAAAACGCCATTTCGAGTATATTTCAGTGCAAATTTCAGTAACACAGCAGTAGAACTAAAACGTTGATAAAGAATTTCAAATAGGTTGATTCTAGTAGCACAACCAAAGGTCTTTAAAAAAACACTGCGCCAGCATGTCTATGATGTTGACCTGCCCGCCGGCAACACTCGTTATCCGACAGAAAACGCACGTTCAAATGTACCGTTATTCGACTTCAGTACTACAGTAGTAGAACAAAAACTGCGATAAACAATCTCAAATTGTGTGATTTTAGTAGCACTACCAAAAGGCTTTGATAAAAAACTGCGACAGCGTGTCTATGATGTTGATCTGCCCGCCGGCAACACTCGTTATCCGACGACCAGACGTGTTTTTGACTACTTTCGAACTTTCAATCATACAGCAGTAGAACCAAAACTGTGATAAACGTTCAGAAATGGTGTGATTTTAGTAGCACAACCAAAAGGCTTTAAAAAAACACTGCGCCAGCGTGTCTATGATATTGATCTGCCCGCCGGCAACATCCGAAACCCGACAAAAACGCCATTTCGAGTCTATTTCAGTGCAAACTTCAGTAACACAGCAAAAGAAATAAAACGTTGATAAAGAATTTCAAATAGGTTGATTCTAGTAGCACTACCAAAGGTCTTTAAAAAAACACTGCGCCAGCATGTCTATGATGTTGACCTGCCCGCCGGCAACACTCGTTATCCGACAGAAAACGCACGTTCAAATGTACCGTTATTCGACTTCAGTACTACAGCAGTAGAACAAAAACTGCGATAAACAATCTCAAATGGTGTGATTTTAGTAGCACTACCAAAAGGCTTTGATTAAAAACTGCGACAGCGTTTCTATGATGTTGATCTGCCCGCCGGCAACACTCGTTATCCGACGACCAGACGTGTTTTTGACTACTTTCGAACTTCCAATTATACAGCAGTAGAACCAAAACTGTGATAAACGGTCTGAAATGGTATGATTTTAGTAGCACTATCAAAAGGCTTTTAAAAAACGCTGCGCCAGCGTGTCTATGATGTTCATCTGCACGCCGGCAACACTCGTTATCCGACGATCAGACGTGTTTTAATACTTTCGAACTTTCAATCAAACAGCAGTAGCAGTAGCAATAGCAGTAGCAAACATATGACGGTTGCGAAAGGGGTTGTCTGTTAAACATGATTGTGGGAATGTAGAAACAACATACTTGCGCATAGAAAACCGATGATCATATATCGTCGTAATTAAGATGATATTGATTCTACTGCTGCTACTGCTGGCAGTAGCTACTGCTACTGCTGCTACTGCTGGTAGTAGTTAGGAGTAGCAGTAGCAGGTGCAGTAGCATTAGCAGAAGCAAACATATGATGGTTGCGAAAGATGCGAAAGGGGTTATCTGCTAAACATGATGGTGGGAAAGTAGAAACAACATACTTGCGCAAAGAAATATCATATATAAATGATCATATATCGTCGTAATTAAGATGACTATTGACTCTACTGCTGCTACTGCTACTGCTGCTACTGCTGGCAGTAGTTAACAGTAGCAGTAGCAGTAGCAGTAGCAGTAGCAATAGCAGTAGGAACATATGATTGTTGCGAAATATGCGAAAGGGGTTGTCTGGTAAATATGATGGTGGCAAGTAGGAACAACATAATGCGCAAAGAAAACACTTGCGATGAATATACCTACAGAGATGGTGCTCTACTGCTAGCAGTAACTACTGCTACTGCTGCTACTGCTGGCAGTAACTACTGCTACTGCTGCTACTGCTGGCAGTAACTACTGCTACTGCTGCTACTGCTGGCAGTAACAGCAGTAGCAGTAGCAGTAGCAGTTGCTACTGCTGCTACTGCTACTGCCAACTTCACGTTCATGAAGTAGAGGGGGTGTAGTGTCCCTGAGAGGTTAAGGATATTTAAAAACATTTAAAAATCTTAAGTTTTTAATTAAGTAATATTTTCCACTTAAAGCTACAGAGTCTCTATTTTAACTAGTTGTTTGTTTCTATGCGTGTTTTTTGGTTGAATGTGGTCCTTGAATGCTTCTTTTTCTGTTCAATTGTATATCTACTTTTATTCTGGTCAATACAACAAAGACTACGAAATTCACCTCTACTTGGTTTTAACTGACTTAATTGCACGTTTTGTCTCCGCAGTGGCCTGTGTCTGGGCTGAACCATGTACTCCAGGTGGCAACCTTGCCACTCAATGTGCTGCTACGCATTGCGATACCGGCTTCCGCCTAACCTGTGCACTTAAGATATGCACATGTTCAGGTAAGTTAACGTGATCTGTGTATGGGTGTGTACATCTACAGGTGAGAGAAAGTGTAAGCGTAATTAATCGGATCTGCCCGATTAAGTGAGTGAAAGAGTTCCGTGTTGTTTTATGGCTAAGCACATGCAAATCTGCAGGTAAATAGAAGTGTTTGTTGTAATTTGACGACAATACCCATAAACATGTAATTGCAAGTGTTCCGAGTAACTGTACGGCTATGCACATCTACAGGTAATCATGAACGTATATGAAAGGACTGGTCTCCCCCTTGTAAACCAAATTAACACGTCTTCCTTTTCCGCCATTTTGTATATAACCCTTTAGTGAAATCTTAAACACGAACTATTTCCCTGTAATTATATATACTTTTTTGTAGAACTGATATCGATTTAGGTGTTAATTAACGAGTGTTTGTTCGTAAGTAGCGTCCCTTCTGTTTGCATTTACAGTGTAATGGCGTCTCGAGTCGCTTAAGTAGCAAATTGTTACATATTTTCAGGCACGTTTACAGGAAATATATTAAAATATTTTTACAATATATTGATGAAACAGGTTTTAAATTAAAGTCTGCATTGATTCGTATTTTTTTTAGTTCGGGATATCGACCATTTTTGTTAAAAACGTATGAAATAATTACATGATAGTGAAAGTGTTCCATGTAATTGTACGGATATGCACATCTACAGGTAACTTAGTGAACGTGTAACGTGTTAGTGCACATGTACATGATAGGGAAAGTGACTTTGTGGCTTTCTAGGCTATTGTTTTTTTGTATTTATATATATATATATACACGAGCATCTTTGTGTTTTACGTGTATTATTAATGCTGCCTTGTTTGGTTAGAGAATAGTTCATGGCGGGGATTTCTTTATTTACACTATCACGTTTTATTGGGATGATGTAGGGTAAGTGTGAGGTTTGGTGCACCCTAGAACCTGGTTTAAACCCCCGGCGGCCTTTTTTTGCCACTGGTCGTTCCAAGGCGGTAGCCCTATTGTCAACCATTTTAGTGTTTGTGACGTCATATGCCATTATTTTTTATTACCATTGCCATTCATGTTTGTCCGGTTGCGTGTTCTGTGAAAGCTGCATTTCCTGTTCGACTTTTATAATTATTTCCATGTAATTGTACGGATATGCACATCTACAGGTAACTTAGTGAACGTGTAATATGTTAGTGCACATGTACATGATAGTGTGTAATATGTTAGTGCACATGTACATGATAGTGAAAGTGTTCCGTGTATTTGTACGGATATACAAGTAAGTGATTAATACATGTTATTGTAAATGTACATGCCAGTGCAAGTGTTCCGTGTAACTGTACGGATATGTATTTCTTGCATACCGGACAAAGATATCCGTCATTTTACCGGGGCTAGATATTTCCATCTCACCCTAGGGTCGAGATCGAATTCACGCGCGCCAACATCCGGTATGCAGGAAAACATGCAAAACGTTAGTAGCTGGTGGCGTCAACGCACAACATGTCCCTGATATGCAAGAAAAAGAATCTATCATGGGTATTCGGTTCAGATAGAGACATGTTGTGCGTTGACGCCACCAGCTACTAACGTTTTGCATGCTTCCTGCATACCGGAAGTTGGCGCGCGTGGAAAAGGTTGTCCAGAGCCGGATTTTAACCTGACACCTCGCGCTCTTATTTGCTCTTCAATACCTGAAGATAACATCTACACCTAGACTTGTGTTAATATTTTGTAGCATTTCTAACACTGAATAACCAGTGTACACACAAACTCCATAATATCATTAATAAAATAAAAACAATTCGAGGCGTTTTTTGAGACGGTATTCAAGTATCAATTTAATAAAATATTGTTTACATCTCGATCGACTAATTTACATGAATATATAGTGATACTTCATAAAGAAACTAACCCGACAAATAACGGCAAAATTACGCTACAAAATCGTGTATCAAAACTCTATCCAGGTGTTCAGGTCCTATAGTAACGTATATGTGCCGATTAAAAGTAAAGGTTTATTCATGGGTTCTACTAGAACCCATGATTGAATATGCGATAAAATGAATTATGAGTTGGTAACTCTTAATTCGACGTTCCAGCTTCGGAGTTTGGCTGGCTGGTTAAAACCGTTTATATTGTGTCTATTGAGTTTGGATTCTTAAAATATGTAAGTTATATATATATACCTCGTCGTCAGTAAGTTTAGAAACGGAGTACATAAGTTGTAAAATTTGGCTATTGTTGGCGGGATAGCTACTTTAAGTTTTCATTATAATACATTGCACTAAATATACTATGTATAGTCCCTGTAGCTCCATTTTTAGAAAGCCTGACTGTAAATCAAAAGTCAGAAAGTCCCGATAGAGACAACCTTTTATCTGGAAAAGTATAGTGCTATCTTTGTACAGGTACGATGTACAATGTATTTATATACAGCTAACGCACCAGTAGACAATACCTTTAATATCTCAATAATAACAATCAATAAATCAAAACAAATTTCATTCTGAATGAGACAAATATCTTGTCAATAACGACTGTTAATTTTAAAAATCATTTAAATCACCTGTCTCCAACGGTACCAGCCGGCATATAATAAGTTCATACATTAAAAGTATTGTCTACCGGTGCGTTGGCTGTTTGGTTCAGTATATTTAGTGAATGAATTTCTGTGTTTAATTTTATCTCTTAAATTCCCGAATACCCGAATTCGCCACTAGCTGGTTAACATGAAATTAAAAAATAAAGACGGCACGCCTACAAATAGGCAAACAGTTTCAGTATAGGGTCTATAGCTTCAAAGATCTACATTTCCCAAAGCTACCCAGCGTCCATTAACTTAGGTCATAGTTTTATCAATTGTTTAATTCCCGTTTCCTATCAATTTAAGACGTTTTCTTAATATTGTTAATACGGTTATGAATAAATAAAGCCTACTTCTAAACATTTATCTGATATAGAGGGTTTGTAGTGTCGCTGAGAGGTTAATAAGGATATTTCAAAACATTTAAAAATCTTTTCCACTTAAGTTGCTTTATGAATACGGCCCCTGTTCATTGTAAAATGTACTGCTCTCGCATGCTCATCGACATGATGAGCTGATGAGGTATATAGTATCGAAGCCCGCTTACAGTTTTTCATTTTCTTTGAATATTGTCTTAGACATAGCTATATAATACTATATAATTTAGTTTCCTTCGTTTTATGAAGGAAACAATGTGAACATTTTAGCTGTGCCAGTTAAACAAGCACTTTGATTAGTTGTGTATTGTTTTTACAACAAGCATTTAACCAAAAATCAAATAAAAAACTGTTTCTATATTTGTAATATGTATATTATATGTACACACAAAAGCTTTATTGGACGGGCCTCAAAATCCGACACATCATCCGACACAAAGATAAAAAAAAAACATTTTCTCATGCAATTGCATGCCTTACAGTGAATGCCAGATAACTATACAAACTCCCCTTCCTCTCCCCCACCCATCCGCCCTCCCAAAAGAAATACAATAGGCTGTCCGATCTACTTTTAACCCTGCTTTAAGCATGAAAAGCTCGCTTATGTTTGTTTGTTTTATGGTGTTTTACGTCATTTTCAACTCATGTAAGGTTATATCTGACGGTCGATTTTTTTGTGGTGGAGACAGACCAGTCACTTTTCCTGGTTAGAACCAGTACTGTACGCCTCCCGCCATCCGTAAAAACTGACACGTCCTCACTTACAAATCGAGCTCCCCGTGGGATTCGAACCCGCCCGGTGAGAGGCGAATGCTAATTGACAGATAAGCCCAGATATATACCTGTCAAGTCTCACACATTTGTGTGTCAAATCACGCCCACACGCTAGTCTTGTCATCTTGATTGTAAATACAAACGTCTTGACCGTTTATGCAGAAACAAATATGAAACTGGAAGCACGTGACCGTAATTATATTTCTTTATTAAAGAATGTCTGACCATGCGCATTTAGGTCGTCGATATAATAATGACGTTTCCGTAAGAAATGTAATGTATTTCTTCCTTTCTGTATATCTTGAATAGCAGGTGGTCTCATCCAATCAGAAATTTTACCGGTGTATCGGCAAAAATCAAAATTTGTTCTCGAGGACTGTTCTAGACTTTTGTCTTGAAAACAAACAAGCGTCGCAGATGATCTAGACTAGCTAATACCCATACATTATACGTTCTCACGCATTCTAACTACTTGGCCAAAATAGTTTTTGTCTGCGATTTTTTAAATACAATTGTGTATATTTTATACCAAAACTCGCTAAAATTTAGTATAGCTTAACAGAATTTCCTTATCATACCGTATATTATGAGTATACCTCTATGCTAAAATGCGTAATATTCAACCAAAGACCGTCTCGGACTTCACCCCACTAACACCGTGACTAAGGGCAACCGCCCTTTAGCTCAATCTCTCTCTTGACTGCCATTGTACCTTGACAACTATGCAGCTTCTTGACTTCCATTGTGCCTTGACAGCTATGCAGCTCTTGACTTCCATTGTGCCTTGACAGTTATGCAGCTATATAACTATACAGACCATATCTTAAAGAATAGTACAATTTTCTCATGCAATGGTATAGCTAACAGAGAGTTACAACTACCTGTACATATTCACGCCCTCCACCCCACTCCTACCACACATACACACACACCCCATCTCCCCCAGATACAACAAGCTGGACATATGCCCTTAAATTAGTACTGAATTGATGCATGTTGTTTTACTTGTTCCAGTGAACAACAGTGTGAACTGTACAGCCCAAGCCGACTGCAATGGCGACTGTTCCAGGGTATGGCATTGTGTAGACACTTTTTGCCGGTGTTATTAATGTGGAGGAAACTTCTGATGATAAACACCGAACAGCACCGAATGCATTACTGTATCAATAAATGTTAATCAATATTAAGTTCTTTGTAACTGTCTCCTATTACCATTTTGAATTTGATTATGTGTAGGCTAGAAACACAAATTAACTTTTTTCGGCTTTATGGTATTTCTCGATGTCGGTAAAAAAACTCATTACGTAGCTTATGTTATCTTTTGCTTGCACATGCAAATTATCGTTGCGTCTCTTACAAACAAGGCCGAGTGGTTCGAGTCTCTGACTGGAGATCACATTCCCCTCACCGCTGTAGGTTCGATCCCCCAGGGGCCTAGGAATCATTATGTGAGGAAGCTATCCAGCTGGCTTGCGGAACGTCGGTGCATGAAAATTGCCCGGAGGGTCACCGGGGGTCTTTCTCCACCAGTGGAAGCTGGAAAGTCGCCATATGACCTAAGATGTTGGTGCGAATATAAAATCCAATTCAATTCAATTCAATTCATACCAACGGAATGTGCCTTGCTTGACGTTCAGCAGAATTATAACGGGTAGTTCAAGGAACGTTTGAATTGGGTTATTATTAAACAATAATTATTGATGCTTATGGATAGTTGTCCTCATCGAACATTATTTCAGTAAATGTTGTTTTTTCCTACATCATGTGACCGGGAAAACCCATCAGTTACATAAACATTAAAGTATAGAGCAACTGAGCAACTCTATGACGGGACATCACGGAATTTCACGATATCGTCAAGGAAAACATCTTCATGGTTTGACTTGCATTTTCTGGCATACCGGATTATATGAATCTTTCATGGGTATCCGGTGAAGATAGGGAATTCCAACCCGAGGTATACGTGTTTTTATCGGAACCGAAGCTCTGCCAAGGTTCCGATTAAAACACTTATACCGAGGGTTGGAATTCCCTATCTGAACCGAATACCCATGATAGATTCTTTTACTTGCATAACAGAGACATGTTGTGCGTTGACGCCGCCAGCTACTAACATTTTGCATGTTTTCCGGCATAAAGGCTTTCTTGCATACCGGACAAGGAAATCCGTCATTTTACCGGGGCTAGATATTTCCATCTCACCCTAGGGTCGAGATAAAATTCACGCGCAACAATAATGACGTCAATAACGTGAACAGATGCATGACGTCATTGTGTTAAAAAACATTAAAATGTTAGTTATTGGTGACGTCAATGCACAAAGTGACATTGATATGCAAGAAAAAGAATCCACCATGTGTTTATCCATGTGAGATAGGTAATTCCAACCCTCGGTATATATGTTTTAATCGGAACCTCGGCTAATTCCTACCCGAGGTTTTGTATAAGTGTTTTTATCGGAACTGAGGCTCTGCCGATGTTCCGATTAAAACACTTATACCGAGGGTTGGAATTCCCTATCTGAACCGAATACCCATGACAGATTCTTTTTCTTGCATATCAGAAACATGTTGTGCGTCAACGACGCCAGCTACTGACGTTTTACGTATTTTCCTGCATACCGGATGTTGGCGCGCGTGAATTGTATCTCGACCCTAGGGTGAGATGGAAATATCTAGCCCCGGTAAAATGACGGATATCCTTGTCAGGTATGCACGAATATAAGAATATGTCATGGGTATTCGGTGAAGATAGGAAATTCCACCCCTCGGTATAAGTGTTTTATTCGGAACCTCGGCAGCCGAAATCGGTGGGTCAGTGTTCCCAAAAACTCACATGGATGATTCTGGGGAAAGTCTATTTCAAACTGTAAATATGAGATCAACGCAACATCCAATAAATACTGAAAACTGCATCCCTTGAAAGTAAAAGTAACGAACACATGTAAGAGAGAAAAGTACCGGACTCGGTCTGATTGAGTCCGTTCATGAGAGATTATAAAGGGTGCAACACCTCTCACTCCGTTTAGTACCGGTTGAAGGTCACAGTGGTTGGGATCAAAGATCTGAAGGTTTTCCACCACCAATTACATGTAAACCTCCGAGGTGCATCGAATGTAGTTCCTATAATAAAAAGTAATTCCTCCTTTTTTGATGTAAATGGGCATTATAAGTAGAAGAAAACTACCTATTTCTATTCGATGTTGTGGCTGTATGTATAAGCAGGGAGTAAGTATGGTATAAGAAGCCTTTTAATAGGTTTTACTGGACCACTAATGAACATTTTCGATATTTCGACTCTATGCTTACACTTTGTGAGCAACTGTCAACGAAAAAAGCTGAACCCTTGACCTGTTTAGTAAACAAACAAGAACTTTCTTACATGTCTTGTGACCCCACTTTTTCTGGTGATTTTTCAAGTGGAAAATTAGTTTTCTATATGAAAATTCATCGTCGAAACCCACGTTTGATTGATTACGTTATACTCCATTCATCACGGTGGAGAGTAACGGAACAAATCACACGGGGGTATCCGACGATGATGAAAATTACACTGATGCATTATCCATACATGAGTTGAAGTTGCAGCAAAATCATTAATATGTGAGATTTTAACACTGGTGTCTATGGGGCAAATAATTAGTGGTTTCATACCTTAAGGACTATTGGTCCGCCATATTAAAAAAAAATATCCAAAATGGATGGGAGTATAGTCAAGTGAAATTTTCAACCAAATGAATGTTTTAGGCATAAGCAAAGTAGAATCCATATAGTACATGACAGTAATTCAACACTATTGATGTGAACATAATATCTGAAAGAATACTTATAAGGCAGAAAGTGTGCTCTATATATATCCGAAAGGTTTGATACAATTTTACTCATAGTTGTTTTGTTTTGTATGATTGGTCCATATTATAGTCGATTTATGCAGTTAGAGCAGACGAGACATCATTTCTAAATAAAATAAGCCGTTTTACTTTATGACATCATCCAAATTAAACTACAAACCAAATCTAAAAAAATACTTGTTTGTGTGCGCATTATTTGGTTTAAAAGTTGCACTTGATCAAATCGAACAATGGAGATTGACCAAAGGGACATAAATGATGATTTGTTTTGCATAAAATTATTAGTGTGTTTGTATTCCTTATCTGAAAGCAGCCTTTTCTACTAGTATATTACTGAAGCATCACTTGTCAGATTTCAGTACAGTTGGTCAAATTGTTTCTGTGATGGTGGACTTCAACATTTGTTTCCGAGTATTTCTCACCCACAAATTCTAAAAAGGGAGATAAAACAGAGCATTTCAACTGACGTCTCCAAAACCGTATCTCCTATTCTAGTACAATTTAACACGCATGCTCTTTGGTTTGACTTTAGCGAGTATGTTGTCAGTAGTCATAAGATATTGAAAATGACGAGTTTTTTTTAATTCCTTAGGCTACATGTGGCCAAGCAAAGTTATATATGTTATTAAATATGGCGTCTCCGTTGCCGAATGATTAATGACGTTGCGTTGGAAACCTTCGCCTCTCACCGCTACGGGTTCGAATCCCACTGGGAGCTCGACTTGTAAGTGAGGAGTGTCGATTCTTACGTATGGCGGAAGGTGTACAGTACAGGTGTTAAGTGGGTGGTCTGCCTTCACCGCCAAAAAAATCGACCGTCATATTTAACCTGACAGGTGTTGAAAATTACGTTAAAAAATATGGACGCCGTTACTATAAATAGAAAACTAAATACAATAAACCATGTTGAAGACTATAATGGATTATTTCTATTAAAAAGATGATGGGTCATGTGGAGACATAATTACTGAAGGAGTTATCTCGTAGGTCACAGCGACGACAAAACTGGTTCACCATGCCAGATTGATATGAGGAACATATACTGATAAACATGCAGAGACGTAATCCGAGCCTTCTCTGACCTTACCAGCCCTTTTTACGATTTTTGATATTTCATCTGGCTCGGATTAGCACAGATGGTGGCACGGACGCACTAACACCGAACGCAAACATCGATATCGTTATGGGTACAATGTAACGAGAAAGGAATACATTAGACCCAGTACAATTCAATTTTAGTATAAAGTCCTAATAATATTAGGACCCTTCACGTATCGTAAAATCTTAACTGGTAACTGTGTTTTTAGCATTGTTTTTTATTATCTTTTGTTATCATCAAATTCAATATGCTATTATACCCTGTTATGAGAGTCCCCCAACCCACCCCACCCCCATCCCACCCCAGGCCCTCTAAATTCAACAAATCTCTACCAGGGTCACATCGTGTGATTCTGTCAACGTCTCAGAAAGTAGTCTGTGTCCATATGATAATTTGGCATATGATCATAGCTAAAATATCAAAACTGCGAACATAAATCAACACCGTGACCTGACACCACTAATGATACAGAGTCATGATTTATTTAATTAGGTTGATGCTTTACTTTTAGGTAATTTCAATTGGCAATGAATCTGCTCTAAATTGAACAATGTCAGAGCGTACGTTTTTCCTTTAAGTTAACTAAACATAATTTTCGGTTTCATAAGTATCTTTAGTTTATAAGTTCTCAATTTGGTTGAATAATTCATGACGCATTCAATGTTAGACATGGTGAAGCAGTTTTTACCAACGCACACTTTATCAAGAAACACGAGACAGCACTGACGTAGGACGTAATCAAGACGTATTTAGCAACTATATTATTAGTCCAATATCAATTTCACGTTAATTAATCTGCTTGCTTATATAAGTAAATGAAAGATTTGGAGTTTTCGAATGTTCTTCACAGAGGCGTTATACGGGTGCGGTATCATGTAATACGGCGTGGTAGTCCAGTGTGACAGCACTATATCTGCTTCAAAGACTGTAAAAATATACTTAGCACCACAACAATCACTCACTAGACAAGTGTACCCAACTTTACCGGGATTCTCTAGTGGCTATCAGGACGGCGGGACTATATTATTAAGCATTATACACACTGGGAATCTCTATAGACACAACTTTAACCTTTTTTTAATCACGTGTATGAATTAACACATACTTTTAATCGGCAAATATGCAAGTTATATATTGGTGGTAAGAGTGCCTGACCTGTCGTCGGGAGGTCGTGAGTTCGAGACCCCTGCCCGCGTCATACAGACGATTTTAAAATTGTTGGTACTTTAACATGTAACCTTTGTTTGACAAGCAAGTAATGGACAATGCTACGTCTTATAAATATATGACCTTAACTGTGTCGTTAATTCCTTGTATTCATATACAAATATGACCTGTACACCTGGATAGAGTTTTGATAAACGTTTTTTGGAATTTCTGTTGTGTTTTTTTTCCGTTATATGGCGGGTTAGTTTCTTTAAAACATTATTTTCAATAGTTATTAATAATAATTTACAAATAAATGCGGGGATGCAACTTTTAAAAAACAATTAACCAAAAAGGAACACACTTCGGAAACATTTTACATATGAATGTTCTTACCTTTTCCGATTTTAGCGGAGCGCGCCACGGGTGCGCCGTCACGTCTCACACCACAATTAATTTTCCATAGGGTTGGGCCCATTGTAATATTTTTGTTCGTGACATAGAGATAAAACAGATTTTGCAACAAGGATTTAGAACCTAGTAAAGATCGTGTAAAATGTAGAAAAGCGAACTTGTTTTTTTTTATCTACCTCCTTCATCTGTAGGGCACGAGTATTCAAGGGACATAATAGTGGTGTGAGTCCGTCATTACTGAATCCGCCCCTGAACAAGGGATCAGCGTAGGCGCGAAGAGCCAACGCGCGTCCACTCTAAAATCGACATCCACATATTTCAAGTTACTTGTCAATATATTTAAAACAAAAAATTCAAATATAAAATTTAACAATTCATCGATTTAATCGCAGATCTAACAATATATGTCATGTGGTTGAAAAAACACATCTAACCTATTTCGTTCAATATTGATTTGGACATTTCAGAAGTTCTTATTTTGGATGCAACCAAATGTTTGTTTACAAAATGGAGGGCGATGTGCTAGTCGTGCGAGTGTCATCTGTTGAAAAATACATTTAAATACCGGGATAGTACAAAAAAAAGTTCTGGATTAACAAAAACTAATGTCGGGGTCTACCCTTATGGCGAACAAATCGTCAGACGCCGACAAATACGAGATTACTTGCCCGACATGTGATTTTACAACGACAGTGGTAAACGGTTCTCGTCGCACTATATGTCCAAAATGTGGAGGATTTTACAGTCGTGAGGCTGCGGAAAGGCCAGAGCCCAGACGATTGTCAAAAAGAAATGTTTGTTTTATTATATTTAATTGGTAGCATAATCTTATTGATCTCGAATTAAGGAGTCATTGCAGGCAGAGTACTGAAGTCAAGAAATAAGTATTGGATTTTTAGGGACCACTGGGTAGTCCAAGTTTAATAAGACGCTAGACGTCATACAGCAGTTTCAGGTTTATTTTTCATTATTGTGATTCTTAGTTTTTCAAGTTTATTGCTTCGCATTTTGACAGAAACAATGGCAAGTGAATTATACAAAAGTCTTTTTATGAAGGACTAGGACCAGGAGCAACTGTCTGAATCTAATTTGACTTTTTTATGTGTGGACTTTCCACAGATAGTCAAAGCTCTAACCTTAAACATTTACGTTTTTCATAACCTGTGACTGTTATTAAAAAAAACACTAAAACTGGGATAGTAACCAGTTACTACCACAAAATCATTCAAGTTTAGATGCATTCTATCTTCTGTACAACTGTCAAGAATTTTCCCTTTATATATATAATTTTCTCCAGGTAGAGTGATTATTCAACTTTACAACCATGCAATAAAATTCTAGGAGCATCGATGAAAATCCAATGTGCAAAGCCTCTCAAGTTACCTATTGTTATGCAATAAAATTCATTAAAAATCATTTTGTAGGCACCAACATGACAATTAGTGAACAGCAGCTAATTGGATCTGGATGAAGATGTATGGCAAATTACCTTGATAACTGATTTAGGTTACAAATGGTTATTGGGGAAAGGTATCTGCTACTCTAAACCAAAGGGAGATAATAATTTGGCATTTTAATAACTTCCAGCAGAACTTTATAAAACTTGTAACTGTTTAAGGTTAGACCAGATGGGTAGGACCCCCATTCATATTGTCATTTTTTGTTCATGCTCATTAAAGGTGTTCATCATGACCCCTGCATTTTCAGGTGCCATCTCGCTCACGTCACTAAGAGCAGTGGCAGAAAAACAAACGTGGCTCCAGCAATTTGCAGCAACTCTGCAGTTCAGGATGAGAAGGTTCTAGGCCCCTTCTCCATATTTTATCTCGATGTACATGGAGGATGAGCCTGGCATGTTCATTCCTGTTAGGCGGCATATAACCTTTCATGTGTTGATGCACCTTAAAACCCCAGTTCCATTTAATTCCAGCCACATACCATCCCAGATTGAAAATCTTAGCATGGTTATCTCAATTCTAATGCTTTTCCATTTAAATGCCAGAAATACATGTATCAGGTAAAATTAAACATACATGTACACACTTGTTTTTTCTATAAAAATTCAAATTCATCAGTGATGGTTGACGTCATCCAATGACATCGCTTGTTAAAAAGTTATGCGACGTCATATACGTGTACTTTTCGGACGGTAAATTGTGCGTTTTACGGTCATAAATATGAGGCGTTAGCCAATGAAGTAATGCGTTGCATTAGAATTATGTTTTGCTACACATTGAAATAAATCTTTTATATTTCTTACGTTTTTAGTGTGCATAGAACGAATTCTTGTGCGTTTTTTTGACTGTTTTATTTACGTAAATTACGCAGTCTATCTGGAAATCTGTATAGGATCAAAGGTCGAGGTCACAGAGGCTTAACGTCTCATTTAGTTAAAGTTGTTTCTTGCTACCTGTATTTAAAGACAATTCATATACATATATAGTTTTCCTTATAGTAGAGAATATTTGCTACTGACACGTAACTAAATAGTCGTCTTCTCTTAAAGTTCACCGGCCATGTTTTGTTTCATGAACATGTTTATGTTTGTGTTTATTTAAATCGAAATCAATACACAACAATAGATATTTACCATTCACACATTGCAATATCTGTGAAAAGCGAGAATAAGCTTTTATTTGATGACGTAGAAAACTTTCAACAGGTAAATTAATCTACAGGTAAATGTATTTATCAATTATCTGTCAATTGTTGTGCAGCTACCGGTAATACAATTCAGATTTACCTCATTTCCCTGTGCAGTCACGCAGTGGTAAAAGTAGTATCTACATCATGCAAATAATACTTATTTTTACATACAACTAAGTAGCGGTTTTCAATTTATGTTTCTCTCCAAGACTATCAAGAAATGTTCATATGATGTTTAAGAGTTAAATTTGTTAATTGATAATACTACAAAAAGGGCGACCATTCGTCTTTAATGCTGCATTAAGTATAGCCTTGTCACCCTACCTGCTTCAAAATATGTAACTTATTACATGATGCATCAACAATTGATGTTACCAAGTTAATTTACAAGATGACGTCATGTACTTATCAACTTTATGGAGACATTTATGCATCATATGGTCTTGACAGGTCGAAACTACATTCCCACCCACCCACCCCCACACACACAAACCTCACCCAATATCAATGAAATATTTCAATCTTAATCCTAACTTTTCTGTTTTTCAGCAAAAGGAAAAAGAGTCGGGTAGTCGACGAGGTTTGCAGTCTATTGCTAATTTCTTCAGCAATTTAACACCTAACAACTCGAGGGCATCAAATAATCGTGCCAAAAATGAAATTAACAGTGTTGTGACTGCGTCCACCTCAGACACAAGTAGGCTCTTGGACAGTAATCTCAATACTGAGTTACCTCCCATTGATAATAAGGGGCGACTTACTGTGCAATCTTTAAATTCAAGGACCACAACCCCATCGTATGTGCAGGATGCATCGTCAAGAGCAACAAGTAGGAATACGGATCAGTCGGAAAAATCCAGAAAAGGGCCACATTTATCTGCATCAAAAAAAAATGACGGTGGTTCCGAGGTCACTGGTGCAGGCACTAGTGTGACACCTCGTAACCAGGCAGATAGGGTTATCTACCCTGTCAGAACTAAAACGTCTAGTCAGTTACGGTAAGAATTCAAAAGAATATTAGTAACTATAGCAATATTCTGTATAACTGGTTAATATTGTAAGGAGAAACTTTTGTGGGTCCGTTACAGTTTCGTGGAATCAAACGTACAACTCTAAATCAACTATTTACATGTATGTTTGTTGCATGCAAATCTCTCATGAGTTTTATTTACTTATAATATTATGCTATGGTATAATAAATTAACAAATCATATATTAATATATATTACACATGTACATAAATATGTGGACATGTTTGAGAACTAAGTGCACTCCTGTGTTTGCACGTCATGTTTGATAAGTAAATGCATTTCTGTTTGCATGTGTTTGAGAAGTAAATATATTAATTACCATCATTATTTCTATACATGGTTGAGATGACATGGGACGTTCACGCATGACTGTATCAGTTGTGCTGTGTAGGAGAACTGCATTCTTGTAAGCAGGGTTTCCCCGCAGACAGTTGTGATGATGTGTCATTTTGACATTAAATTTCATGAACTGGTTGAGACTTTACCATAGTTCTGGAGCAAATAGTTACTGAAAAGGTCATATAAATGCTTTTAAATAACCTCAGAATGATGGCTTTAATATTGACCATTTAGGCATGTCTAAAGGCATTTTGCTGAGATGAAACCATGTTGTTTTGTCTTCTTTAGCCAGAAAGGCATGCCTTGTGGACGTATGGGAAACCCTGTTGTAAGCATACATTATTAGTTATTTGGATTCTTGACAGGGGACATGGGGGCACATTCCCTGCCTGGAAATTATATTCCCTTGAGCCGTCAGAATGTGAGCCATGTCCACTGCCAAGAAGCCATATAACAAATTTGTCATACTTCACAGGTGTTACTACTTATATTAAAGCACAAACAACTTTAAAGATTTAAACTTTAACTTTTTATTTAGCCAATTTTTCCGTAACGTGCCTCTGTTTCATTATTAACATGTGATTGCTAAATGTTTACGTTCATGACATCGGTGCTCTAGATGTCGTCAAATTTGGCGATTTTTTAAAGGAAAAACACTTTGTTTATCAAAATGTTGGTGTTTTTTTAACTTTGCAAACTTCAAAGGTAATCAAGATTACTTACTATTATGTCAAACTTCTATGCCCAATGGAAAGCGCAGAAAAGCAGTAGGAAAGAATATTTAAACAGACGACAGTTTCCACACCAAATAGGCAGAGTAATTTCCACCATTTTGTTTTTAGGTATTGAAGGTGTGAGGCACTCATGGGGAATTGCCAAATGCTCACGTCGCAAGACATAGACATGGGCTCATGTCTACTGGGCATTGACCAATGAAACCCCGAGAATTTCTTGCTAGTAATTAATGCATACAAAAAATATATATGGTCTTGTGAAGAAAAAATCACACTCATTTTTCCAGGGAAGATGTCCGATCAGCAAGGGAAACTGGTGACTGGAAATTGGTGCAAGAGTTTTATGCAACTACGTTTGATTCATTCTTAGAAATCAATGCTGCATTTAAGGTAAATAATTTATATTGAGATACTTGAAAATTCCCTGATATTATAAATCTACTTGAACAGCTTCTGTACATGTGTACAGGTACTACATGTATATACCAAAATTTGCCCCACCAAATATTTTTTATGTCGACCACCCTCACAGGAATGTAATATTTATTTTATCATACCAAAAATATGGTGGAAAAAATAGTTGGTTCTGTTGAATATTCATTTGAAATAAACATGACATCCGTCTGTTTAAAATGGCTATAATCAGAATTATATTTTTTTTTGTGTGCTTTGTCGGAATCTTCAGTTGTGGACTCGTTATTAATAAATCATCTTCAGAAAGTTGTACAAACTGCTTTGAGTCTGACATTTTAATTAGCGTTCACTGGTTTTCATTTGCGCATTTGATGTTGAGCATAGAAAAATCAGCAGGGAAAAACAAATCCCCATTTATAAACATCTGTTTTTATCATTGGAAATACATGGATGCCGAGATAGTGCGATTGGTGTGGTAACATTACAAAAAATGCTGCCCTACGGTGACAGAAGGTAATATTACAACAGTGTACGGCAGTGTAAAATATCAAATAGCAGTCTATGGGAATTTAACATGGGGGACTGACATGAGGTCAATCTCATTAAAATCAGATCCAAAATATTCGCTCCACTACTTTCCGCTATTTAGACCTGACAATATTACATACGAGGTCACCTCAGATTGACCTTTCATCTAATCAATATTCATGAGAAGATCAACTAAATTCAACCAATGAAATTGCGTGTTTCATTTATAATTCATATGAAATTAAAACTTATTCTATTCTATTCGAGTGAACTGAACCAGCACAAATCTACATATCCAATTAAAGATACATTCAAAGAAATGCACTGAATGGTATGTTTTACATCAAGATACGAAGAAAGTCATGGGCGCTGCCGTGTATTTTGAAAATATATATTTCACCGAAATTATTACAACACTAGATAGCCTAAATAGTACGCCATATTACATGTGGCCCGATTAGCTCAGTTGATAGCGTACTCGACCACGGAAATAGTGTAATTTTAGTGTGGGTTCAATCCCACGAATCGGTAAAAAAATTTGTACCGCTATTAAATTCCGTCAAGTTTACAATTATTTTTTTTCAGTAAATATTCAATAATGGTTGGTTTATTATGTTCATGTTTGTCAACGCAATTCGTTTGTGTTTTATAAGCTAAAAGTTACGGACATTGTCTCTTTCAATACCAAGTGTAGACTGCACAGTGTTTTTACTGTTCAACGCGACATGCGCAGTGAAGCTGTCAATACCGAACAATTTTGTAGGCTGAAATCTGATTGGCTAATCGTAAGGTCAATCTGAGGTGACCCGGTATGGAATATTGTCAGATCTAAATAGTGGAAAGTAGTGGAGCGAATAATTTGGATCTGATTTTAATGAGATTGGACATAAGGTATAATAATATTAAATGTCAATGCCCAATCTCTACTTAGGTTTCTGTTTAACCCAGGCAAGCCTTTATTAAATTCTATGTAATATAAGCGTATTCAACTGGTTTTCTATTGATGAAAAATTTGCAAGTGAGCTGTGTGTGCTTGTTCTTGAATGAAAAGAATGAAGAACATCCATATGTATAAGAGCATGGCTCGCGAGTGAACTATTATGAGTGAAGGACATGTTTAACGACGACATGTTTAACGTCATTAACAAAACCAACAGTTGAATTAACCATTTATTCCATTTCAAACAATTATGCTTTTAATACCCACTAAAACATAAAGGTCCATATCCAGTCTTCCAACCAACCCTATTTTTTAAGGCCTTGACCCTAATTTAATGTTTTGGTCCCTCTTTCCCGCACTACCCAAGTTGACTCGCCTCATCTTTCAAAAAGCAAACAACAACAACAACATAGAGTGTTTTAAGGTGTGTCTCTCAGTTTGGGTGGAACACCTACATGTATATTTTGTTCAAGAAACTTGCCTTTGATGTCTCAATGTGAATTTACAATAGTAAGGATTAGTTCTTTATTTATTTTCTTAAAATTATAATTTGTTGAAAGGATATTCTAAATGTCGTAAAAACCTTTACATTTCAAATTTACTAAATACATAATTAATTTTTGTTATCTTTGTAATGGAGAGTCGGAAGCTAGAACATGTTTTATTATTTATTAACCCTCAACCTGCTACATATCTACATGTATAATGGACTGTTCTTTCTTTGAATTAAGACCATTCCATTTATGTGACAAAGGGGTGTTTTGGGGAAAATGACTGATCAGCAGCCGTAAACCTGTTTAGCAGGTTTAATAAGGATGAAATATTCTAACATGTAACATCTAACATGCCATAGCTCAAGTTTGTTTGTGCTGTTACTATAGCTGTTCATAACAAGTCGGGCATGCATGCATGGGGAATCGCACAATTGTTACCAATTAAATTTAATAGCAGGCAGTGCAATAATCCAGATTTGTGTATAATTTATTGCTTATTGTGTGAATCGTAACGCCTGTACATGTATTCATGCATCGCTAATGTGTTAAAAGGTTATTATGTAGGCAAACACATAATATGTAAGGTTGAATTATAGTTTATTGTTCAAATGCAGGGGATGGGTTCTCTATTCTTTGTTGGGGATGGGCCTCCTGGAATTGGCTTAACAGACGTCGGCTCACACATCCATTTCCACTTAATAATTTGTGAAGGACAATCGTGAAAAATCGGCCAATCCCATCATTCTTCGGGATCCCGCCTTGGGTGTATATCGAGCTTTGATATGTTCAAAATCTTGACATTTTGTTAGCCGGAAGGCAACTGCAGAGAAAATAGTGCACTGTTACTATGTAAACAATATAGAGAATATCATGTTAGTGCCTGATCTTATCCAGTTTATCAGGTGAGGTGAGAAAAAAATGAAGTCCGAGGCTGTGCCGAGGGCTTCATTATTTTCGCACCGAACCTGATTAACTGGATACGATCAGGTACTAACATGCTATTCTATTTATCATGTTGATCGTTTAACATCACTTATTTTACCTTTTTTCCATTTTTTTCCACTTTTTTTCCGTTCAAAACTACCCAGGCGTCATAAATATACCCTGACGTCATCAAAAGTGGTGCTGACGTCATCAAAAGAAGTGCACCTGATGGGATCGGAAGGTAACTGGGCCTAAATTAAAATATTGTTTGTTTGCAGTTTGCGACTGACCCACGGCAAATCCGCCGACCCAAACAATTTTTTTAATTTTTTTTTTTTTTTTTTTTTTCAAGTTTTTTTGTTTCTTTTTTCTTGCATGTTCTGTTAATATTTAACTAAACCCTTTTTAAAAAAAAACTATGGATAATACTAGTGAAGCACACGATATTTGCATGCCGTCGATGGGCATGCGTTAATAATAAAAATGTTTTAAATTTTTTTTTATATCCCTACCTACCGACCCACCCCTAAAAGCCATGGGTCGGAAACTGCAAACAAACAATTTGTTAATGGTGGCCCTGCCGAGATACGGTTTTATCTCAGGCACCCTGTTTCTCGGCAGACTTGTGCATATCGACATGATAAAATTCGCATTGCATGTTTGTTTTTTTACAATACAGATGAAAGTTTTGTCACTGCTTTCATGTAAATAAACTATTGATGAAGAAATCAGCTGAATGAAATTGCAAAATTTGGATGATAACTTTGATTTTGAATGCAAAGTTGTTTTGGCGGAAATCTAAGGTGCGGTGACGTGACCAAGGTGGAAACCTTCGATTTACATTCGTTGCAAAGCAGTGTACGAGATGTTGGGAATGTTGTGAATGACTCCTCGGTTAGTAGGTCAAAGGTCACATACAGTTAAAACGTTTTCGTCATATCATTATATCTGCTTGGAATCAAAACATTCACCCATATCAAACTCTTCACCCATATCGAACTCTTCTGATATCATGAATATGTTCCATTCCATTCAGTCACATATGGAAAAGAAATAGAAACACAAAAATACATGAATTAAATATATATTTTCTTATTTTAAAAACAGCAAACAATAATGTGTTATATTGGAAAAAAAATCTATAAGTCAAGTTTGAAAGTGAGTTATTTTGCGCGTGCTTGGTTTTATGCTATAGTCAATATCTATTTTTCATATTAGAATAGTCTAACGATTTATGGCCATCAATGTCTTTGTAAATTTTTTATTATTATTAGCTCGACTTTTTCAAAAAGAAAAAAATAGCTATTTATTAATATCATCCCTTGCTCGTCGTCTGCCTCCTGGTTAAGTTTGTATAAAAGCTAGTATCTCTGAAACAACTTTACATAATAATGGATTGAAACTTCACAAATGTATTCTGCATCATTAGACAACATCATACAGCCAGGTTCTGTAACTTATGCTTTTATTTTAACAAAATTATGGTCCCTTTCATACTTAGAAAACATACAATACGCATTATGCAGAAACCTTATCTGGAGCACTGAATAGCCTATATACATATATAAAAGTTTTTCACAGTTGGAATTTCAGAGAGATGATCTGTCTGTCCAGCAAGTGTGAAGTTTATGAATCCACTTCTCATATTTTATTTTAATTTGAATGGTCTTTTGCGTCATTTTTAGCACTTGTTAGGCCATATATGACGTCCGATTGTTTTGTGGTAGAGGCAGACCACCCCATTTTCCTGGGTAGAACCTGTACTGTTTACCTGCCACCATCCGTAAGGATCGACACTTCCTCATTTGACTGGTTGACTTTGTAGTAAGATTCAAACACACAGTTTTAGACACAGCCTCTTTACTATCCCGCCACAGAATCGCTGTCGTATTAATATTTTATTATCTTCATGTTAATGAGCCTTGAATCCAGAAAGTTCATCTCTATCTTGATGCACAATAACCTACTTTATTTCCCCAAATAGAAATGTAATTATTAATATAATAATGTCCCCCCAACCCCCATCACCACAAACCCCACCCCCCCAGTCTTTTGATGTTTTGTAAAACCCTAATGATAATTATTTTAATTTTATAAGAGTGCCCCTTTTGCATTTTTCATAGCTCCCGGGCAAAATTAATATGGGAAATAAGGTATATTGTGTTGTGGTGTCGTTAAATAGAGAATATTATGTCAGTGCCTTTTACTATAAAGTTTATTAGGCGAGGCTTAGAAAACGAAGAATGGCGAGACTCTACCGAGCCATTCTTCGTTTTCGTGCGGAGCCTAATAAACTTGATAGTAAAAGGCACTGACATAATATTCTATTTATCATGTAGATTATCCACATTTATTGTATGAATTACTATTATTACCTATTTCTCAGAATGTTACGCTTATTGAGGACGCCGCCATGTTGTTGTTTTTTGTTTGTTTTATGACGTCCGGCAACGTTACATGCATGACGTCAGATAACGTTACGTACAATAAACACCGAGGGATTCCGCATCAATTTGCTCTATTGGTCATTGCCTAATAAAGCAAAATTTAATAGGTCACCCCTTTATTAGGCAGAAAAGTGCATATCTGCATGATAAACACAATTCATTGCTTCATATTCAGTGTTAAATACACGTATGTATCATTGAAGATTAAGTCTCGATAAATCCGATACAGGACGAAAAACAACAAAATGCTTCTTTTTTTCAGCCCATTGTCTGCCATTGATTGTGGAAACAAATACCGAGATTAATGGACTGAAATCCTATGTTTTTACCACTCAGAGTAGAAATGAGATTTTTAACTTAGTTTTGTGTCAATACATTAAAATCAGATTACGCTGCGAGGCGAGAACGCAAAACCATTGTACCTACATGTACATATATATATATACAAATAAACACAATACCGTTGTTTTGCATTGGCTCACGACTTTCATATGCTTCAGTTAAATATGTCAATTCGAGCTTGATTTGGATCTTTTTGGTGTCGGTCTGTTCTATCTTTGGCATAAAACGATAAAAATTAAGCATGCATCAAAAGCTCTATGGATAAAATGTCACATTTTCCCATTCATTTAACTATACATGTATGAATATTGATTGAGATGGTAGTAGTTATGGTGCTTTTTAGCAGCATGACTTTGTCTTATTCCAGTTCTATTCGCAGAAAATGTTCACATACATACATACATACATGTACCAACAAATTCTAAAAAAAATAAAAAATGTTCCATTCATCAAACAGCTTTGGTTCTATTAAATGCAGGGGCCCTGAGGCGATGTGGCATGGTGGATAACTCGAGCATGGTAGATTCTGAATACATGTTTCTTCAGGGTGTCCTTAGGCAAGTCCCTTAACCTCATCTGTTAAAATGGGGATCTATATGTTACCTGGGAGGTCCCATGTATCGGAGTCTATCCTCGGAGCACGCTAAAGAACCAGAGTAACCATTTTTGGGGCTGCCCTAAATAACCTTTATTTGTTGATGAGTTAGATATGATTAACCCTTAGCAGGAACCCCTAGCCTGCTAAGGACGACTACAATAGCCTTTGCATCCACCGTAAACCCAGATCAGCCTGCGAGTAACTCGCACTCGCAGGCTGATTAGGGTTTACAATGTCCGGCTGATCAACAGTCATTTCTCCAAAACACTCCTTTGTAACATAAATGGAATGGTCTACATTTAAAGAATGGACAGTCCATTATACATTCATAGCGGGCTAAGGGTTAAACAACAAGTCATTTGTTCTAATACCTTTGTCATCATTGACAGACTACGTCATCGAGTCAGATGGACAGTACCATTATAGAACATAAGTTCAGTGTGGGTCACTTATGCCGGACTAACACAGTTATTTCAATGTTAGTCCCTTGGGAATGCAACACTGTTTATACATGTAAATAGATGAACAAAGCTTAATTGTGTACTTTCGTTCACTCCTAAATGTAAATAATGATTGCGGTAATGTTTGACCTGTTTTTAAAGAAGCTTCACTTGAATGCGAGTATGGATTTGAAAGTCATAATCATAATTGCGTTTTGTACGTCATATTCATCACAACTGGTGACCCAGGCACTTAAATAAATAGCATGCATCGACATTGCTTAAACATTACTAAAAATAGATTCTGCTTGCACAAATATTGACGCTTTAATTAAATTTATCCGAAAACTGAACAGGAATCTATTGAATTTGATTTAGCATCTATTGTTTAATCGCTCGATCTTTTTTTAGATTTACAGTTGTATTTTGTGTCGTCAATTTAGATTTGTGTCATTATGATGCGTAACAAAAGACAGTCCATATTACTGTGCAGCATGCATTTTCCTATAAATAAGGAGTCATTTTTAGACAGATTCATTATGTTCAGGCCGTATTAAGTAGAAACATTGTTTTTTGTTCATTTTAAGTCATACCCCATAGACCCCTACAAAAAAGATTGATGAATCATCTTTAAACCCTGACTAAACTAATTAAAATTGTATATAGAGAATATTATGTCAGTGTCTTTTACTGTCAGTGTCTTTTACTATCAAGTTTATTAGATGTAGGCGAGGCTTACAAAACAAATTCAGCGTTTTCATGCTTTTTCTCATGTATACCCACATTTTCTGCATACATAGGTGACTTTTTTTTTAAATGTAGCGTTTGAAGTGGTTTGAAGTTGTTTTTTTCCCTTTATGACGTTAAATCTAGACGTCGGAACCTTTATCAGGCAGAAAAGCGCATAAACATATATATCTACGTCGTAAATAATTATACATTCATTGATATGTAATTAATGACGTGTTTGATGCTTGAAATCAGTCTAAAGTATATACGTATGGGCTAACAATTTTATTTTATTTTATCGGTTTATTATTTAAAGAATCTATAAATCAGTATGCTTGTTTATGCCCTTCCTTACTGAAATAGTTCATCGATAGCAGCTTCAGTTCTTTTGTCCAAGGACTATAATACAGGTATATTGCACCAAAGCCTGATGCAGGTATTGCAGAACTTGAAGAAGTTCTATAACCAGCACCAGTGGAGTTCATTGATTGTTTCCTGCATTTTCTATTGTACTATGAATTATTAATCCCGAAAGCTGCTTAGTCAGTAATTTATATACAATAAAATGAAGGTATTTACGCTTAATTCTATAGAGTAGAGCTAGTATAGATCAATTTTTCAATTACTAGTCAAAATTGCTAGTCAAAATTGAAGTCGGGCTTGTAACAAATTCCATGCAGGTAGCCTGTCGGGCTAGTCCAAAAAAAAATCCCACTGCTTAAATTACACGATCTCTGTATAATAAACACACGCCAGTCAGGCACCTGTAATAAAACATTTATCACTGTATACAATTTGTGGGTGGGATAATGCTAAAAAAAGCAAACAAAAAATCTCTGTTCTAAATTGTTCCATCTTACCATTGCTACGCTTTCACCCAATGACTACTGCCAACACAACTTAAACATACATCAGTTAGGTTATGTACTGATTTTTTTTTTAATTTTCTGGTTATTTAATGAATGAATATCTGATTCCGTTAAATGAGAATCACCTTTAACATAATGAGATGTCATCAGCTGGGTATAAGTAATAGACAAGAGTCAGGTCTCAGTGAGCTCATTAATTTAAATAAATATAAAATTGTGATAAAACAAGATACATAAACGTATTTCCAAATAAGATAAATGATTCTGACAAAGACAAAAACAGACAGGCACATTATTTTTAAGGCAAGTAAAAAAGACAGGGCTTGTGACAAAAAAATGGTAGGATGGTAAACCACTATTCATTACGTGATTCAGTCTCATAAAACAAGTCGGATTAACATACAACTGCATGTAGAGTTTAAGTTTATTACATGGTCTGGTCGGCATTATGAAAAAAATCTGACCTCCGCATAATTAAGACTAATTAATGGCTCATCAACACATAACTGTCATTTTTTCGAGCCGCCCAAGAGAGAGGGGAAGGATAAATAGGAATCTGTAATCTCCAGATTCAGAGTCTGACATGCAGTACACTGGGTGAAGCTTGAATTATAGACCGTACATTCAGTGATATTTTAATGTATGATTGATCATTGTTTTTTGGGGACTATTTTTATGGCAGTTATTAGGCTGTATTCCCAGTGCTAAAACATATCTCTTTTTCCCAATTTTGAGACGAAAATTCCCAAATGAAAGAGAGAAAAAATAAGAGGCTTTAGTTTGACAAGTACTGAAAACGAAATGCTTTTAAATGCTTCTATTGTCCTCAGTTACTAAATGTATTTTCCCCAATTTTATGAAAAATTGCAGGAAAAATGTTGACGTTATTGTATTGTATAATTATTTAGCACATACTTGCCTATAAATACATTGTTTTTGAATATACGCTATGCCTTAGACCTAAAGCTTTATCACACGGGTGAAATAAAGGGTAAAAGTCATATCACAGAAATAACGAAAAAAAAATTCTGACTCTTTCACCAAAGTGATACGGAAATTACCGATTAGTTACGATTGTATACAATTTTTTGCGTGTATGGTTTGTCGTCTGCGTTTTTATTTGTTGCTTCCATCCCATTTTCGCGCCAGATTATTGGCTATAGAACCATTATCCGTGGATGAAATAACCACCTATGACCATTCATTTTTTTAATTGGACAATTTCAAATTCAGCAGCATTCGTTTTAAATCAAGTTTCGGAAAAAATAATGTCATGTACACTTACGCAACAGACGTTAACACATCAGAATGGGACTAGATCTTTTAATAACACATTTGTTCTCCCTGGAAAACAGCACAGTAAGTTAGCTAAGTTAACAGTTCAACAAAGTCATTGCTGAAGTATATGATAAATAAAATAAAAAAAAACATATCAGCCCTCGAGCTAAAGCTCTCGGACTGATACGGTGTCTCAGGCCAGATATAGATTGTGATATGAAAATAGCCATTTATTATTCCCTGTATATGTAATATATGCAAAATCGTATATAAGTGTTCGTTTTCCAGGGTGCAATATGTACATGTAGGACACTAGTTAAAAAATTGTTCCATTTTCCAAGCCTTAATGGGACAATGTCCATAACTTGTAGCCTATAAAACACAAAATAATTACATTGACAAACATAACACACCAACCATTACTGAATAGCGGTACAAAAAAAGAATAACTGTTTCGTGGGATTGAACTCGTAACCCATACTAAAATTACACTCACAGGTAATAATAGTCGAGCGTCGCTACCTACTGAGCTAACCGGGCCAGATGTATTACAATATATCTCTTACGTAATACATCTGGCCTGGTTAGTGTCGTGATCAGCAGAAAATGTAAATAAAGTGGGTTATCCCACATTATTATTTACAAATAATAAATAAAACATTTTTTTCAAACTCACGAATGTATTGCTACCGGCTTATCTGGGTCTATGCTAATGTTTTCATGTAGACATTTCACTGAATAAAAATCAGACAGTTATTTGGCTATGCTCAATATCTGCTTACTTACGGACAGCGTCCCTTTAAACGAGTAAAATATTAAGATTATTACATCCCAATCGTGAACGCTCGGCCAATCCCGTCATTCCTCGGGATCCCGCCTCGTGTGTATCACGGCGCTTCGGTATGTTCAAAATCTTACCATTCTGTTAGCCGGAAGGCAACGGCACAGAAAATAGTGCACTGTTGCTAAGCTGTTGCTACATAAACAGTATGAACGCTTGCCTCACGTGTTAATGTATGATTTGCGTTGCATGTTTGTTATTTACAATATAGATGAAGGATTTATCACTGCTTTAACGTAAATAAACTATAGATGGAGCAATCGGCTAAATGACATTGCACAATGTTGAAGATAACTTTGATTTTGAATACAAATTCTTTTTGGCGGGAATCTGACGCGCGTCACGCTAGTATGACGTAACCAATATGGAAACCTGCGTATTACATTCGAGTCATGCTGCGAAGCATGCAGTGTACGAGATGTTGCGAATGTATTACATCCCTGCTTCACAGGGTGAAGTGGGTGCTATATAGGAATCTATTCATAACATCGCGTAATTTTTCGCTCAACTGTTCACCAGAGCTTATGGCAAGGGTGTGTCGTCCCTCTGTCTGTCTATCCGTCAATAATTAATTTTTGTGGCGACTCCTCCTCTGAAAATATTGGATGGATTCTCATGAAACTCGACAGGATTGTTGCCCATAGGGTCTAGTTGTAAAAAGTTATAATACCGTTCCAAGATCTAGCTGTTCAGATTTTCAAGTGTGCGTTTCAAGGCCATGGACCTCTTTTTATTACTTGCATTTCTCAAACTATTTCCAGTGGATTGTTCCCAGACTTCATAAACACATAACATCTGATGACCTTATGTCTCTGTACACCACTCAATGTTGATTGCCTTAGAACTGAATGAGAATAGGTCAAGCTACTCAAACCAGTGAAAGAAGTTCTCTACAATTTGTAGAAAGTTACTTATAATTAATAATGTATTTATGTATAATTAATTATATATTCATGTATAATTATGTATTCATATAATTATGTATTCATGTATAATTAATTATGTATTCATGTATATAGAGGATCTTAAACGAGTTCCCATTTCATATCAGATTTATGAAACGAGTTATGAATTATTTTAATTTTAACGAGCATTTTGGCGAGTTAAAATTAAAATTAATTCATAACTCGTTTCATAAATCTTATATGGAATGGGAACTCATTTAAGATCCTTTTTATCACATAACATTGCAATCAAATTAGTAAAAATTAATTCAGATGGACATAGAACCGCCACGACGTCAGACACACTTTAGCGCCAAAACGTCGTAACGTCGCGTCTCACACATAAAGTTGCGTATAAAAGAGTTTGTGTTTTACCTCTTTACAAAATAGCTGTTTATGCCAACTTTTTAACAAACCAACAACAATGTTTTGTATAACGTGCATTATTTTTATAAGCTGTCACAAATAATAAGTTTATGACTCAGATCTGGGTGAATTTGTAATAAATAAAATAGTTTCAGTTAATAAACTTGCGTAGTGTTCAGGTTTAACTCAAACAATCAAAATCGTTCCAGGTTGTATTACACGTGTGTCATACAATAGAATATTAAATGGGTGTTCGTCACTGCTAACATGGGACGTTATGTGATAAAAAAAAAAAATATGTATAAATGTATAATTAATTATGTATTCATGTATATCGCTGTATTTTTATAGAGAGATCCTAATAAAGAGTACAAGAGTACAGAGGACCCAGGGTTGAAGTTTGAGTATATCAACACAGTGTACGATCTCGTGTTGGGATTGGTGAGTGATATCAGAAACTTACAATTTTCATATATATATATTTTCCATAACAAAGAGTGAATGAACTACATATATATATAATCAGCGTGGACCCAAGGTGTCCGAAATTAGTAATTTAAGCCACCAGGTATGTAGCTAATGGTAAGCGGAGTGTAAACCTCCATTTGACAGGTGCACACAGGCCATAATCTTATAGTCTTTCGTGGCAATGCGAAGGAAACAGTTTAAAGTTTGAGATTTTTATTTGATTTTCTTATTAATTATAACACCGAGAATTTCGAAAATTTAAAGGAATGCGCAATTGGTATGATCAATGCTGTCATGGCCACAGAATACACTGTAAGAGATGTGTCCAAGGACATGTTTTCAGCAAGCAGGAAGTACTGACGACCTGCCCAGCATTGGACATCCACGTGTCACAACTCGAACCCAATACAGCTAAATCATGAATACTCGCCTGCAGGATCAGTTTCTAATAGTGATTACTACCACAGCTAACGCACCGGTACACATAACAACCAAATCGGCAACCAGGCTGAAAAATCACCTCCGGGAACAATGTCTAAATGGACATCAACCTTCCGTTAGTTGAATCCTCACTCAAGGTCATCGTCGCAATCTCCTTGAATGATTGCGAGCACACTTTCCAGATTTACACTCTCCCAAAGTGATGGTCAGGTTGTCGTGATTAATGAGAATTTAAATGCACGGTACTACTATGATTATATTGTTGCGGGGGCTACATGTTGTTCCACCGTTTCTAAATAATGACGATAGCATGTTTCCTGTTTCAGCAGGATAGCGCCACAGTTATGTCCCTTGGAATAGTAAAATTTCATTAAATTGATGTTGTTCAGGTTCTAACATGGGTCGTTGTTATCCAGTCTTTTCCAGACTTGATTAGCTTTAATATGGGCTCAGTGTCTCAGCCAAGTTCGATAATTAGTCCCATTGCCTCAGTAATTCCAGAGTTATGCCCCTTGGAATAGTAAACATTCACAAAATTAATGTTATTCGAAATACTATTTCTTTATTAAAATGTGAAGCAATAGACGGGCATCCATGTTCTATGGACACATTTCTAGTTTAATATAATACATGTATATTTTAGAGGGAAATCTTCTGTGTCTAACTCCACATTCATATTTAAAGTGGATAATGTCGCTTTGGCACTTGCACAGAACAACTCGCTGAGTTCAAACATCGCTCGCCAAATAATTAAACTTCCCGTGTCTGAGAAATTCACCAATAATATCTCTTTTACCATTCGAGTGGCACTGTGCATCATTATCCTAACAATTAACCAGTGGCTGTTTACACTTATAATACTTTCTGGCGATGTTCATCTAAATCCAGGTCCTGTACAAGCAGATATATCCTCTGCCAGTAGCACCTCGGTGTCAAGCTTTCTCGACTGTGGTCTTAGTATTGTCCACTTAAACATACAAAGTCTCAAGCCAAAGCTCGACTTGCTTGAAATCGAAATGCAACCATACGATATTATTGTTTTTACTGAAACCTGGCTCTCAAACTCAATCTCCGACGACGATTTATTAATCCCGAACTACAGAAAACCGTTTAGAGCCGACAGAGTAAATCGCGTCGGCGGAGGTGTAGCTATTTATATTCGTGATAGTTTATATGGCATCCAGCGTAACGACTTATCTCTCCCTGGACTTGAAGCACTTTGGGTAGAATTAAATATTCATAAAAGGAAAGTATTAGTAGGGGGGTTTTACCGACCACCTGACTCGAACGCGCACTACTGGGATCTTATCGACGAGAGTTTTGACAGAGCATTTAACACCTCAATATTAGATTTAGTCATAACAGGTGATTTTAACTGTAACTATCTTAATTTATATAATAATAGAGCCAACAACATTATCAATTCATACGGGTTGCACCAGCTTGTCTCCGAGCCGACTCATTTTACAGAGACTTCGTCCTCTCTAATCGACTTAATTATCATTAGAAACCGTAATAATATATTAACTTGTTTTGTTAACGAACCCTTTTTCCCCGACTTAATACGATATCATTGCCCCGTTGTTGTTGTTTTAAATTTCATAAAGCCCGTTTCACATTCATTCAAGCGCCATGTGTGGAAGTACGACCAAGGCAATTATAATGAATTCCGACGCCTCCTTAATAATACTGACTGGACCAGGATTCTTAACGACCCCGATATCGATAAGATTGCAAACTCTATAAATAATGTCATTATTGACGCTGCCTCGGCCACTATACCAAACAAGTACGTAACTATCCGTCCAAGCGATGTCCCATGGCTTCACAATAATATTAGGAAACTGATTCGTCAAAGGAAAAGGATACACAAAAAAGCTAAGAAATTCAACACCGACCAACACTGGACCGAATTTAGAAAAATAAGGAACGACGTAGTAAAGGCAATAAAAAAAGCCAAAACTGAATATCATAACAAATTAATTCAACAAATAAATAGCAATTCTACAAACGCAAAAAACTGGTTCAAACTAGCAAAGCAAATACTAAAAAGAACAAAACCTAATTCAAATATACCAACACTACTACATCTAGGCGAAGAAGCATCAACTGATTCGGAAAAGGCACGGCTTCTTAATTCTTACTTTTCCGAACAATCTTCAGTCAACGACAACAACAAACAAATACCTGACGCAAATATCCCCAACTACGAGCCGCTATCTGACATAACCTTTACTCATCAGGACGTACTTGATGTCTTAATACAAATTGATCCAAGTAAAGCCTCAGGCCCAGACTTTATTAGTCCACGTCTCCTCCTAGAAGGAGCAAGAGCACTGTCACTACCCTTTTCCGTTTATTTTACCCGTCTCATACAACATTCGCATTACCCTCAGCTTTGGAAACTTGCAAATGTCATCCCAGTTTTCAAAAAGTTAGACCCTTCCAATCCAAAGAACTACAGACCGATTTCCCTACTTAGTTGTATAAGTAAAATAATGGGGCGTTGCATATTGAAAGTTTTACTTAATTATCTTATCAGGAATAGTATCCTCACAAAATTTCAATCCGGCTTCATACCAGGCGACTCAACAATTAATCAGCTAACGTTTATCTACGACGCCTTCTGCCATGCCCTTGATGATGGTAAAGAAATTCGTGTAGTATTTTGCGACATATCCAGTGCATTCGATCGCGTATGGCATACAGGTCTTATGCACAAATTAAAATCAATAGGTATTAGGGGTAATCTCCTAAAATGGTTTTGTTCCTATCTTTCAAACAGAAAACAACGCGTTGTCATAAACAACACTAACTCTACCTGGTCACACATTAAAGCTGGTGTCCCGCAAGGTTCTATCTTAGGCCCGATATTGTTCTTAATCTATATTAATGATATTGTATCCGACATTGACAGCAACATTAGGTTATTTGCTGACGACACTAGTTTATACATAATCGTTGACGACCCACTAACCTCAGCCAGTATTCTAAACTCTGACTTAACTAAATTAGACTTATGGTCAAAACAATGGCTAGTTGATTTTAATCCTAATAAAACTGAAACCCTTACAATTACACGAAAACTTAACAAACCTTTTCACCCAGACCTAATTATGAACAGTATTATTATACAAGAAGTCGATAACCACAAGCATCTGGGATTAACTTTCGATAACGATGGCAAGTGGCGTTCTCAAATCGATAATAGTGTTACTCGTGCTTGGCAACGAATAGGTATACTTAGAAGCTTGAAATTCTCTCTTGACAGAAGATCTTTAGAACGCATTTACATTTCATTTATACGTCCATTATTAGAGTACGGTAATGTTATTTGGGATAACTGTACCCTAGAGCAAAATAAATCTGTTGAAGCAATACAAGTCGAGGCAGCACGAATAGTGACTGGTGCAACCAAATTATGCAGTATAGCTAAACTGAATGAGGAAACGAAATGGGAAACTCTCGCTGATAGACGTAAAAAACAAAAACTCATATTATTTTACAAAATGCGTAACAGCCTTACTCCGAATTACCTAAGTGAACTGATTCCGCCTGAGGTGCACGATCGAACTGGTTATAACCTAAGAAATAATAATGACATTTCAGTTGTACCTGCGAGGACTAGTTTATACCGGGATTCTTTTCTCCCATCAGTTATTCGCAACTGGAACACTCTACACGAGGACATAAGGAACAGCGCCACCTTACAAATGTTCAAGTCATCCCTAAACTCTAACTTATCCAAACCCCCAACATACTATTATATTGGAGACCGCCAAGGACAAGTATTACATGCTAGACTTAGACTTGAATGTAGTTCCCTTGGTCAACATTTACACAAGCGTTCCCTTATAGACAATCCAAACTGCACCTGCGGTCTAATAGAAACAGCATATCACTATTTACTAATTTGTCCGAGATATATTGATCAAAGACGAACTTTCTTTACACACTTACCTTGTGTTTTATCTCAACAGAATTTACTGTTTGGGTCAAATAACCTTTCGGACCATTATAATGCCCACGTTTTCAAAAAAGTCCAGTCGTACATATTAGCAACGAAACGATTTACAAACTAGATAGCAACGTGTCGAGCCTATTCCTGGGGGGACTGATGTGACTGGTGAAATTATTCTTTTTGTACATTTTGCTTGTTTTCTTTTTTTCATGTTACTTATCGATCGGTCAGGTCCAAACGTATTACTAATCAGCTACACAATAATGGACAACATAATAATATGACAGGACCTGGTCTGTCGTGTACTATCTGTTTTATAATCACTATTTCTAATTGTTAAATTCCATCAAATGCTATTTTACATCATATGCTAATATTTATAACACATAAAATGTCAGCCGTATCTTATGCACTAATACGAATATTAAGGAGATGAATTTACATAAGTTTTCATCGAAAGCTTGTTTTCAAATCCTGTACATGTACCATTGAAACATTGTTCATTACATTTCTTGAATAAATACTGTTTAAACCAAAGTGGATAATTTTAATATTTGACAAGATAACTTAGAATGAATTGAAGATGAACTGAATTGACAATTATATAACATACAGTGTAAATCCTTGTGAGCTTACTACCCATTCATTTTCCTACAGATTGTTTTCAAGTAAATGTGATCATAAAGGAAACTTATACTGATGCAGTAAAGTGCAGGGGTCAAAAGGGCAGAGGCAGGGGATATATTTGTCATCAACAGTTCTAGTGTTAAACCTTAATTAGGTTTGTTACTTACCCTGGCAACACAATACATGCTACCTGCTTTTATTACACATCAGCCAATGAATCCTTTGCTGAAATTGTAGAAAACCATTTATAAAATGTTCAAAAACTCTGCTAATAATCAATGCCTGTATTTATATTTAAATTGATTTGCACTTCCTTGTATTTGCTTGGTTTTAGCAATTTCAACAGTTTTGTGTTAAACTACCAAGTCAATCAATATAAATTGCATGATCAGCCATTAAGAGGGGCGAGCACAAAATTATTGTAACTATATACAGATAAAGAACACAATACAGTAGTTTTGCGTTGAATTTTAGAATTGTAAATAAAGTACATACTTGTATTACCGCAAAGTTCATGTTTACTTAGGGAAAAAAGTTTAGCAAGTTTTTTAGATGAAATAATACTGTTTATTATATAACCTATAAATAGACGCGTTTTCATTGGCTAAAAAGTAATTTTTTAGAAAAAATATCTAGCGATATTGACCTGTTTTTTTGATATTGACCTGTTTTTTTGATATTGACCTGTTTTATATAATTGTTTTTTTGATATTGACCTGTTTTATATAATTGTAAATTGAGGGTTATATAATAAAACAGTTATGGACTTTTCAGCTGTTATACATGATGTTGATATGTACCAAAAAATCATTATTGACCTCGGCTATCGCCTCGGTCAATAATGATTTTTTTGGTGCATATCACATCATGTATAACAGCTGAAAAGTCCATAATTGTATAATACAAGATATACCGACATTTTGGGACTTTACAGGCTTGACCCCTACGTTCATTTATTCGTTACATCATTAAGATGTTCAACTGTTATTGACGTGTGTTTAATAAAATATTGTGTCTATATGGCAGTAGTTTCTTGATTTTACAACCAAAAACTTATTATTTCCAGGGTACAACAAAAACGTGCTAAACTTTTTTCCCTCGGTATATCTGGGATGCATGCCTGCAATATCTATAGGAAATGAGCCAAAAAAAAAAAAAAAGGCCCAAAAAGTCAGTTATTAGATAAAAGTCACAAAAAATCCCTTTAATACTCTAAAACTAGTTTTCCAATAGCAGTCCCATTCTGTATTCATGAAGCATCTTACAGACATGGTAAATCAATCAAGCGCTAAATTAGGATCGTATGAGCCTCTTTTTTTAAATGTTTGTTACGTGGTCCGAGTATTAAATTTCATACCCAATCCAACCCTTTCTCCAAGAAGCGAAAACGGGGTATGAAATAAAACCTTAATTTCGGCTTAAAAAGTACTGCATATTGTAAAATTAAAACATTTAATAGGTAATTCTAAACAGGTTATCGCATATTTCCAGTAAAAAATCTTTTTAAACGTGTTTTATTGTCAAAATATCCTTCGAAAATCCTGCTAATATAATTTTTGCCATCGCTTAATGGAATTAAGGCTGGACCACGTAATGTAATGGTAGAGTTATGTAATGTAATTTCGCTTTAAACAATCTTTCATTCCTATCACGATGGTGTCTACTTGTAGCAGGGAGCTCATTCCTCAGCTTTACCACACTGGAATAACACGCCGTAGACACCTGCCATCATACCCCACCCAATCACATTATACTCACCTGTCCTAGAGCTACCCTTTATATGCTGAAATTCAAGCAAGGAAGCTACTACACTGCAGTACCATTTTTAGTTCAGGGTGAGAATGTTCTAGGCCCGTTCTCCATATTTTATCTCGATGTACATGGAGGATGAGCCTGGCATGTTCATTCCTGTTAGGCGTCATATTGGTGCACCTTAAAACCCCAATTCAATTCAATTCTTTTTATGACCTGGCCGGGGATTGAACCCACGACTTCCGACATGTGAGGCGGATGCTTAACCACAAGGCCATGCCACGGTTAAGCAATTGTAAATAAAGTACATGATTGTATTACCTCAAAGTCCTTACCAGTACCAGCAAAATCTAAAAGGAGGAGCCAAAATAGAACAAAAAAAAGCCAGAAATCAAATCGAGATAAAAAGTCACGAAAAGAGCAGAAGTCTTTTTTCTGAAACTAGTTTCCCAATAGCAGTCCTATTCTGTGTCCATGAATCATCTTACATACATGGTAAATCATTGGGATCCTTTGAGCCTTTTGTTTAAATGTTAATGGTAGAGTTAAAAAAGAAAAGAGGCACAAATCAATTTCAAGTCAGAGAAGGTAGAAATCTAATACGGGCCTTTGTAGCCCACCATTTTCTCACATATTGAATGAAACAGACACCATATTATCTGACATAAATCATAATGGTTTGGTTGTCAAGCCCCTTTACGAATCTTGACTTAGCGATCATAATGTCGTCCTCGTGTATGTGTGTCTTCATCCATTCGTTCGTTACATTTCTTAATATCTTCTTCATTACTTGCAGGATATTCACCAAACTTCACCAGAATGTTCATTATATGGACAATCACTTGCACAATTTCGGGTTGCTGTGACATACTTTCGACGAAATATAGATCACGTCCTGTCTCCGCTATGACATGCGTATGCGTATCTTGCTTCTTTCTCGCAGGATTTCCACCAAACTTCACCGGAATGTTCCTTTAAAGATATGCAGCTAACTCATGTGTAAAATTCCGGGTCACTGTGACCTACTTATGACGAAATATAGGTCACGTCCGATCTCTGCTACGACATGCATACATGTATCACCAAACTTCACCAGAATGTTCCTTATATGCATCTAACGTCATGTGCAAAAATTAGGGTCTCTGTAACCTACTTTCGATGAAATATAGGTCACATCTAGTCTCCTCGCTACGACATGCATACATGTATCTTGCTTCTTTCTTGCTGGATTTTCACCACACTTCACCAGAATGTTCCTTATATGCATCTAACATCATGTGCAAAATTTAGGGTCTCTGTAACCTACTTTCGATGAAATATAGGTCACATCCAGTCTCCGCTACAACATGCACCCCACACATTGATGACATGATTTTAATATTTTTTGGCATTGGTGTTGGTCAAATAAAAAAACTGTACCTTTATAATAGGACTCAACATGTAGCCCGTCAAATAATATAAAATTAATTTGAGCAGATATAGAGGATCTTAAACGAGTTCCCATTTCATATAAGATTTATGAAACAAGTTATGAATTGTTTTAATTTCAACGAGTCAAAATTAAAAATAATTCATAACTCGTTTCATAAATCTTATATGGAATGGGAACGAGTTTAAGATCCTTTTTATCACATAACATTGCAATCAAATTAGTAAAAATTAATTCAGATGGACATATAACCGCCACGACATCAGACACACTTTAGCGCAAAACGTCATAAAATATGTGACGTCGTAACGTCGCGTCTCACACATAACGTTGCGTTTAAAAGTGTTTGTGTTTTACCTCTTTACAAAATAGCAGTTTACGCTAACTTTTTAACAAACCAACACCAATATTTTGTATAACGTGCATTATTTTTATAAGCTGTCACAAATAATAAGTTTATGACTCAGATCTGGGTGAATTTGTAATGAATAAAATAGTTTCAGTTAATAAACTTGCGTAGTGTTACAGGTTTAACTCAACCAATCAAAATCAATCCAGGTTGTATTACACGTGTGTCATACAATAGAATATTAAATGGGTGTTCGACACTGTTAACAAGGGACATTATGTGATAAATAGGTGTTTCATGAATATACAACTGTACTGTCATGAACTTCATCTTAGTTTTTAGCTGGATTGGGTAGCACATCCTGAATTGTTGCTTGGTGATTTCCGTCCGTCGGTCCGTCCGTCCATCTGTCCATGCGTCATTTCTCAAAAATAAATAGTCAGAAAGCTTTGAAACTTGGCAGACATGTTCGTTATCATTACACAATGTTGGATGACAAGAACCATAACTCTGTCTTGTATTTTACCTGAATTATCCCCCCTTATTACTTAGATTTTTCAGTTAAAATGTTGAATGAGCAATCCGGCATTCTCACGACTGTTGGTGCTTCACTTGTTTGTAAATATATTTAAAACCATTGATTTTCATTATTGTACATAATTTCTGTCTTCGGTTTTCTTTTGTTAGTTCTTAATAGTTCTAAAGGGACTGGAGGCAATATTAACGAATTATGAGTGCCAATTCAAAACCGAATAAAACCATCATAATGTGTTTCAGTTTCATATTCACTGTGCATTATATGCACTTAACTAAGCTCCCTGTATCGGAATGATTTAATTATTGTTAATGCAAATGTTTGGTCTGGGCCAGTTTTTGTTGTATAAATAAATTTTATTTAATTCATATAATGCTTTAAGTCTTGTAATTTCATGTTTTGTGGTGGAAGTACATATTATTTGAATTACATATATAACCGTTAGCAATATAAACTCCATTTTAAATAAAACATTATGATTTAGCAACTAAAACCAGCCGAGTTATCGAATTTTAGACACCAAACGTTTCCATATAAACAACAATTAAGCAGAAGGTAAAATGCGTCTTAGTTTAATGAATTTGTAATTTCATGTATGAAACTGAAGCATACTATGAAGGTTTCCTTTTTAGACCAGTCAGGCCATCCTTAAAAATACATTTGTTTGCTGTTTCCCGACCCAGGATTTTATAAGTGGGTAGGTAGGTAGGTAGGTGAATTTTTTTTATCTGAAGACACTAAAAACTTTAAGAAATGAAAGGAAAATATACTTAAGATAGTAAAAAAAAAATATGTTAAAGAATTGCTATAAAAAGTTTTGAGTAGGGCCCTTTTTCATGGGTAGGTAGGGAAACAGCAAACCAACAATTTTTTATGGTCAGCCTCACTTTCAGCCCCTTTGGCCAGTTTGTTATCTGCTGGGGATTGCCACAGCCTGTATGGGCTTGTCCTGTTATTGGAGGATGGATATATTTAATATTAATAAGATGTTGGCTTCCTGACATAAAACATATTGTGGCAGATAGCAACTGAATGATTTCTCGTCTAAACTATTTTCCAATCAATAAATTATAAAAGGATCCATATATGGTGGAACTTTATACGTGAATGGACGCAGGTTCACGTATCTGCTTTATATAATCTGTATTGGTTATCAATAGATTGTAAAATTGATTAACATTAAAAATGTTGGGTAGCTTCAAGAAATGCTTTTATGTCTAATTACAAAGGCTTGCAGCCTGAAGTTTACGGAAATTATTGCGTCCTGTTGTGAAAAGGTATTAAAGGTTCAAGGGCCAGATACGCCATTTTCTATGAACCTTTTTTATGAAATTAAGTTGTCATAGTTTTTGCTATTGCGTATTTGTAAATTCAAGTGTATACCTTGTGGAAACTGCATTTATGTACAAAGGACCCATGTTTACAGTATTTTTTATTTTTATTTTGATCCCACCTTTTCTGGTGATTTTTCAAGAAGAAAGCTCATAATTTTCTACCTGGCAATTACACAGCTGCTTTATTTTTTGTTTTCCACTAATTGGTGGTTTCATATAACTGTTTGGGATAATTGAGATGAAAGTTGAAAGTTAATTGCATATTGATTTTTAATAGATTGTGTGTGACACTAAATTACAATACTGGTCTTCTTTTTTTTTTGGTTTAGTTTAGGGATTAAGAAAAAATGCAGTAAGCGTTGAACGTCAAATGAAAACCAGAATACGTACTGCACTTCTTGTATATGTTACAGGTGCCATGTTAGCCAGTAGAGCACCCTCCGAGGTCTGTTTACACCCGTTTGGGCCTCTTTGTTTGTTCTGCACCTAGGATATGGTAAATGTTCAGCTTGCATATATACTCGGATTTTTCTGAACATTTGCAGCAAGTCATACATTATGTATGACTTGCTGTCATTAACAAGTGATTTAAGCAACTTGCAGACCTTAAATCACTTGCTATTTAACACGTGTGTTATTTAGAGCTGCCCCAGAAAGAGAGGACGGATACATAAGAATCTGGGTAACTGCCCATACTCTTATTAACGCATAGCTTCCTGAGGTTCTTTAAAGGGAATGTAGCGACACAGCCAGACCATCTTTATTATTGAGAGTTCCGAAAAACTTGAATACGGGTGAAAAAATTATCAAAATCGGATGATTAACAAAGAAGATATGATCATTTGAAGTTCCTGTTGAAACAGACATGGAAGCTGCCATTTTGAGAGCTATGACATCACGGTTCTAAATGACCATATATGGAATATTTATAAATATAAACGTTTTCTGATATAGGGAAAAAATGACAGCAACAATTACTGTATGAAAAATATGTAATACTTCAATGGCAATAATGCTTTATATGACCAGTAAAAAAAAATGCATTCATTTGCAGTGATTTTTTTCGTTTTAAATGATATTTATCAATATTCCATATATGGTAATATGCAACTATGACGTCATAGTTCTAAAAATGGCGGCTCCCATATTTGTTTTAGAACAACCTTTAAATGGTTATATCTTTTTTGTTTATCATCCGATTTTGATAATTCTTTCACCTTTTCCCAAGATTTTCAGAACTCTCAATAATAGAGCTTGTTTGGCTGTGTCGCTACATTCCCTTTAACATGCTCGGAGGATAGACTCCAATACACAGTCTGCCTGGTTTACCTCCTCATCCAGCAAACGAGGCAGGTTTTTTTTTTGGCTGTTTTTATAGCCTAAATTCAGTCAGATTCCCAATGCCAAAACATATCTTTTTTTCCCAATTTTAATAAAAAAAAATATACATTTTTTTTTTTAAGTGTGCCAATCCATTGATTGGGGTTCAAAAGCTTAAATAAATGCTTCTGTTTATCTTGGTGTATAGAAAACAGTATTAAAGATATAATCATGAAAGGAATGCTTTACTTTATATTTTTCCGCTAAAATTCCCAATTTTATGAAAAATCACGCTAAAATTCCCAACTGAGAAGGTATGTGTTATGTTCCCAAAAAATAGAAAAAAACACTGGAATACGAGGCTTAGAGGGAAAGTGTCTTCCCCAAGAACACACCAACGAAACTTAGTGGTGCAAGTGAGCCTTGAACCAGGGTTCTCCTGTTGCAAGTTGCTCCAAGTTCACCATATGCTCTCCTCTGGGCCATGCCAGCCCTTCCTTGTTTGGCTAGATATACATATATTTTTATCAGGACACTACGCTTTTTACAGTCTATATGCATAAGTCCAACCATTTATTTTACATGAAGTGTTATTCTCGGCAACTTCATTGTTTTTGTAACTCATCGAATGATGTTTTTTCACTGAGGACAATGATTTTATTACTTTTTTAGATTTTCTTTCTGTGATGTTGAGTCATGACATCAATAAAATGTTGAGGACATCAGCAACATTGCAGTAAACATTCAACAGAGTAAAAAGTTTTGGTTAAAATCATAAGCAATTTGATTTAAAATGTATTAGATAGGTTCTTTAACAGCTGCTGAATAATAATAAAAACATATTCAGTTAAAAGAAGTTCCTTTACACAATGGTAGGTGTGTTTCGAAACATGCACAAACATAATCTCATGAAGGATTTCCCTATAATTAATTTAACTGAGACTGTTATATCTTAATTTGTCTGTTCTTATTTTGTGTTTTTCTTGTCATTTCAGCCACATGAGATTCAGAAAGCTGTCCTTAAAAGTATAATTAACAGTCTACTACAGGATAAAAGGTGGGTTGAATGCTCCTGTGTTTGGGGAAACAGATGTCGTAAATTCTCATACATTTAGATGATACACCCCCATTAAACTATGATGTTAATCTGACCCTGTATGACAAAAAGTCATGTAATCTATCATATTTGCACTCCAAAGAATCTTGTGTTTGATTAGTTTTACAGAAAAAAATCCCAGTAATGTCAATATATCAGAAATCTATGGAGGCCTGGAAAGGTCTTGAGTGGAGTGAAATTATTTTATCTCATGGCCACTACATATGATCTTGTGGCCACTGCATCCTGTCTTCTGACCATGAGATAACTTAGTATCTCGTGATCAGGACTTACTTTTGTCTGTCGTGGCCATGATTTGGTTGTCTCATGGCCACGATCGACATACTATCTTGTGGTTACAACTTAGTTATCTACCTGTTATAAGTTGATAGCTAAGTTGTGGCCATGAGATACTAAATTGTGGCTGTACATTGTGGCCACCAGATATGTAAGTCAGGAGATAGTACAAGTTTGTATATCATGGCCACAAGATAAAAACAATCACGATGTCCCCAAATATCTGCTAAAATCTGTATACTATTAGGAGCTTAAAACTAAAATGCTTGATGTACAAACAAATGTCACAATTTGCTTCACAGAGTAATATCTTCCATTTACTGTTTAAAATGTAAAAGTCAAATTAATAGTTTAAGAAGTACAGTGACTTTTTCTCTCACATAACATGATCTATGTATTAATTGATATGGTTTTTACATTCTTCTATTGTGAAAATTAAAGAAAATGAGCCACGTTTTCGTATACTCACTCTTAAGTGTGTGGGATTTTTTTAATAGAAAGAAATGTTATTTTGTTCTGATCTTATTATATTTAATATAAACATTCCAGGCGTTGGTGCAAATATTCAGTTAAAAACAGAATTAGGTCAAGTAAAACCTTTTAGGAGTGTAAACAAACCTGATTTAAAAGAACGGAATGTTTAAAGAATGTTATTAATGTTCTAATTATTGGTCAATCTTACAGTTGTACTTTAAAGCTGCATGAGTCGTAACTGTTAGCGTATATAACACAAATAATTACATTAGCAAACATTACACAATTACCATTATCGAATATTTACTAAATAGAAACCAGATTTTTTACCAATTCAGTAGCCGTTTAGAAAAAAAAGTACCACTTTGTGGGATTGAACTCCAAACACACACTAAAATTACACTTGCGGTTATGATGAACGCGTTTTCGATTGAGCTAGACATGACAGTTACGTGATGCAAGATTTACTGGAAAACCTAATGGGCTAATATGGGTATCACGTGAGCAAAGAAATGTAAATATGCAGTCCTAGCGGTGTTTAAAATATTTTTTCCCCTCAAATAAACAAATTTATTACTACATACTTATTTGGGTCTATGCTCATGTGTCCATGTATACATTTCACTGAATAAACATCAGACTTTTACTTGCTTATGCTGAATTTATGGTTTACTTATGTACAGTGTCCTTTTAAGTCACTGTGACATATATGGGCCTTATTGTCATTTGTTCTGTTTGCTTCCACTAGCCAATAGCATCAAGTACTGTAGGAAATGTTCTTAATGTTTCGATTATTGATCACGCTTACAATGTACGTTGTCACTGTGACATATATGGGCCTTATTGTCATTTGTTCTGTTTGCTTCCACTAGCCAATAGCATCAAGTACTGTAGGAAATGTCCTTAATGTTTCGATTATTGATCACGCTTACAATGTATGTTGTCACTGTGACATATATGGGCCGTATTGTCATTTGTTCTGTTTGCTTCCACTAGCCAATAGCATCAAGTACTGTAGGAAATGTTCTTAATGTTTCGATTATTGATCACGCTTACAATGTACGTTGTCACTGTGACATATATGGGCCTTATTGTCATTTGTTCTGTTTGCTTCCACTAGCCAATAGCATCAAGTACTGTAGGAAATGTTCTTAATGTTTCGATTATTGATCACGCTTACAATGTACGTTGTCACTGTTACATATATGGGCCTTATTGTCATTTGTTCTGTTTGCTTCCACTAGCCAATAGCATCAAGTACTGTAGGAAATGTCCTTAATGTTTCGATTATTGATCACGCTTATAATGTACATTAAGTCGCTCTGACATATTTCTATGGCCCATATTGTCATTTGTTCTTTTGACTCCCACTAGCCAAAAGCATCACTGTAGGAAATGTCCATTACTGATCAAGATTACAATGGACATTAAGTCGCTCTGACCTATATGGGCCATATTGTCATTTGTATTGTTTACTTTCTGTATGGAAGATATTTATTGCTAGATGTCCCAGATAATACTCTTCCAGTATAGAATTACAATGTACTTTTAATTGCTATTACAAACATTTTACAAAACACTGGCTTGCAAGATAATAGGTCAAATATAATAAAAACCTTTAAAGGTCCTATACTGCCGAATATTTTAAGTTTACCTTATAATTAATCAACCAAGGCCATTCTTTAAAAAATATTTGTCTGCTGTTTCCCAACCCAGGCTTTCATAATTGGGTAGATTGGTAGGTGAGTTTTTTTGTTGTTTACAAGGACAGTAACACCTTAAGAAATTGAAGAAAATTATAGTGCAGATAGCAACAACAAAAACAACCAATGTTAAAGAATTGCTATAAAATGTTTTGGGTATATTGATTGATTGAATTGGATTTTATAGTCGCACCAACAGCTAAGGTCATATGGCGACTTTCCGGCTTCCATTGGTGGAGGAAGACCCCAGGTGTCCCTCCGGGCAATTTTCGTGCACGGGCGGGCACCTGGGCAGAACCACCGACGTTTCGCAGTTTTGGGTATAAGGCCCTTTTTCATGGGTAGGTACTGGGTAGTGAAACAGCAAACCAACACTTTAATGGTCGGCCTAACAACCAGGTACACATGTGTGGCAGATACACACTTCATAAACATTTAAAGAGACACACAGCAATATTAAAATTAGCATCTCAATGTATTAATCCAACTTTTCTTCTTTTACTTTAAACCTGCTGGCATATACATGTCATTAAATAAAAATTTCAAACTTTTTTCAAATTCTCTTCATTATTCTTCAAAATGTTGGTGCAATATAATCAACACTAGTAATATGTAAAAACAATTTGCTTGCATCTCCGTGGTCGAGGGGTTAACAATGTTGCGTTGTCAAACTTCTCGCATGCTGCGGGTTTGAATCCCACTGGGAGCTCGACTTGTAAGTGAGGAAGTGTCGATTCTTACGGATCGGGGAGGTGTACAGTACTGGTTCTACACAGGAAAAATGGGTGGTCTGCCTCCAAAATAAATCAACCGTCATATATAACCTTACATGTGTTGAAAATGACGTAAATCACCATACAAACAAACAAACAAATGCTTTGAACTATTGTAATCATTATTAATAATAGTTATGATATATACCAAAGGGAGACCACAAGTTTTAAATAAATCATAAGATTGCCTTATGTCCCTTTATAAATATTTAAATTGATTTCCGCCATTTTGAATTGAATTATGAGTTGCGACCTAAAAAAAAAAAAATAGACGTATATTCATCTGTTAGTATTTTAATATTTTGAAAAGCACATATGTATTGTATCTTAAACACAACACATTGACTAAATCTGGTAAAACGGCTTTGTTTTAAACAAGCTCAGTTTGGATACTGTAAAATATAGCCACTTGCTGATTGACTTTGCATATTTAATGTATGATTTATTTTTTCCCCTTTGCCCTCCAATATGAAGTCAACACAGTCGCAGGAATTGGTAAGAATACATATTGTCCTGTAACGTACAAAACATTATTATGTTTAGAAATAATCAGGGAATAAATGTTGCAGAGGCATCTGTGTTTTATTGACACATTTTATATTTGTAACAAAGCAACAACAGCCATAGTCAAAGCTGTTTGCTTTTCTACTGGTATGCAATCCTCTTTTAGAAATGTTAATTATTTCTCAGGATCAACTTTATTTAAGTTCTCCTATGTTTTACTCTTTCAGCGCACTTATGCAATACCCCTCACAGAGTAATCATGTTTTACTCTTTCAGCAAAATTATGCGATACCCACACACTCACACCCACACAAAGAGTTAGCATGTTTTACTCTCATTTATGCAATACCCCCCCACAGAGTTGGCATGTTTTACTCTTTCAGCGCAATTATGCTATCTCAACCCCCCCCCCCCCCCCCCTCCACCCTCCCCCACCCCCCACTCACCCAAAACCCACCACCACAGAGTTAGTATGTTTAACTCTTTTGTTGCAATTGTCATATAATGATGTGAAATCCACACAGGCTGTCTCATTTAAGTCACATTAATGGAAACATCAGTAATATCATCTGTAGTGTTACATGTAAAATCTATGTGGCGCTGGGAACTAAATATATACGTATGTATGCGATACCCCCATAAAGTTGGCACGATTTCTCTTTCGTCACCACTGTCGCATAATTATGTGATACACAAACAGACTTGCATTAAGTCGCATTAATGACAACAGCCGTATTATCATCATCGGCATTATAATTAACAGAGTAGTGTTAGATGTAAAATCAATATGGCACTGGGAATTTTATATATGCCTATATATGCGATCTGCTACAGAGACACACAGACTGCTATTGTTACATAAAGTCACATTAAATGACAACAGCAATATTATCCAACATCATTTACAGCAGTCGAGTTTGTTGGAAAATCAGTATTGAACTGGCAACTGTTTAAATTTTGCACCAGAAAGGTTTACCTAGGTTGCATTATTTTTTTACATTTAATTATAAAAAATATGTACATGTATGTGCCTGGGTATACATGTATTAAAAATAAAATAAAAATGTGTATTGTCTAGCTATATTCAAAGAATGTTCTAAAACATTATCATATTGAACTTTGACATTCAGCGTTACCACATACATAATGCTAATGTAAATGTCCTGTCATTCCTTAATGTTTTCAGGCCACATTCAAAGGATGATCTAAGAGCCTATTTGGTGCTGCTGCAGGTACGTCCGTTTGTCTCTTATGTTTTGTTGCCTGCCCCTCCAACAACTTGAGTAATTAGTCGCTGAAATTTACCGACGTTTTTCTGTACTTTCCAATTGTGTACAATCTGTAGCTAGTTATCACTTTGAAGGGTTTGATTTTTGTTTGGTGTTTAAAGTCGTTTTCCAGCACATTTTAGGCTATGTATGACGGTTGTTTTTTTGTGGTGGATGCAGATCACCCATTTATTCTTGTGTAGCACCAGTACTGTATACTTCCCGCCATCCATAAGAATCGACACCTTCTCACTTACAAGTTGAGGTCCTATTGGGATTCGAACCTGCAGCTGTGAGAAGCCAGAAGGTTTACAAAGTAAACGTTGATAATCCGCGACCACGGAAGCGCTTCATTTGAAGGGGTTTTGATGATAATTAACAGTATGGCTTGTGGCAACATGATTTTAATGTTGTTCCAACAACTCTTTTGGTCCCTATTATCAAATTAAAAGGTCAAACTGGGGATTTAAAGGTCAGAATTCAGAAGCGGGTATTTGGTGTTTCTGTTCTATAATTTGTGCTTCAGTGGAGGGATTTTGATGATAATTTACGAAAAAGGTTAGTGAACATGATAATGTGTCAAAAAACAACTCAAAGGGCCATATGGTTGTTAGTCTATGGGATCAAAGGCCAAAAGTTGGTAATGACAACATACAACTTCCCTGTTTGTCTGTCTGTCTTACTAACTTAGGAAATCCCTGTCTGTACGGTATAGGACTTCCATGTCAGTATTGCATAATATTTCCCTATCTTTTGGACATAGGACTTCCATGTGTTTTGTGTCAGCTATTAATTCACTGTCTGGTCACTTCAAAAATGATCATTTGTCTTCTATCTCTGTTTCTTTGTAAATGATTTCTTCATCTTTCATCGGTTTTTGCGCACAGTATGACCTATTTATGTGTTGACGTGCCGTAAAACACCATTCATTCATTCATTCATTCTTTGTAAATTAGCCAACTATGTCTATATCTATTAGCCGACTATGTCTATTCAATATTTTGTATGTCTGTCTGTCATGTCATTTTCAGTTCTGATTAATTTACTTCACATCTTAATTATGGGACATTTTGTGGCTTGTCTTTCAGAACCCTCAGTTTGGCAATGCATCAACATTTGTGATATTTGCGCATCTCCTGCGACAGATAGCTGCCCTCACAGATCACGACCATCACTATCTAGTCTACTGGTTACGCAAGTTAGTATTCCTGACTATCAAAGTCAAGATTTGTAGAAAGATAATACCGGTAGATAACCTGTGGTATTTATACAGTGAACATTGACTGTTCCCTGCAACACTGTTGTAACTACATATATAACCTGTGGTATTTATACAGTGAACATTGACTGTTCCCTGCAACACTGTTGTAACTACATATAAATAAAGAAGAAGATACAACTGTGTTGCGTTGAACCCCCATATAGTGATGATCTGCTGCTATCGATAAAGTGCATACAGTGCATCTGTTTTATTGCATGATAAGTAAACTTGTACTACTATATAGAGAATATTATGTCAGTGCCTTTTACTATCAAGTTTATTAGGCTCGGCACGAAAACGAAGAATGGCTCGGCTATGTCAGTGCCTTTTACTATCAAGTTTATTAGGCGAGGCTTAGAAAACGAAGAATGGTGAGGCTCTGCCGAGCCATTCTTCGTTTTCGTTCTGAGCCTAATAAACTTGATAGTAAAAGGCACTGACATAATATTCTATTTATCATGTAGATTATCCACATTTTCTGTATGAATTACTATTATTACCTATTTCTCCGAATGTTACGCTTATTGAGGACGCCGCCATGTTGTTGTTTTTTGTTTGTTTTATGACGTCGGGAAACTTTACGTGCATGATGTCAGATAACGTTACGTACAATAAACGCCGAGGGATTCCGCATTGATTTGCTCTATTGGTCAGTGGCTAATAAAGCAAAATTTAATAGGTCACCCCTTTATTGGGCAGAAAAGTGCACATCTGCATGATAAAAAAGATTATTGGGTATATATATATTCAGTGTATTAGCCAGTCAACCATGCAGCCGTCTTTTGATCGGCTGTTTTTGAAATCTCGGCCAATATTTGATGGAGTGGGTGGGGTAAACAACACTTCCAAACTCTTACTTAATATTGTTATATTTTGCATATATTTGTAGAAGAATGCTAATCTAAAATGTACCTTTTTCACCTTTATCTGTAAAACCAAAATTGGTCCTCAAGACACTCACTTAGCGCCAATTGGCTCTTAGCCTGTGTTAGCTCTATTCAAAAGAATTGCAAAATATGTGGTCACCATAATTAAGAGCACCTCAGTTGAAACAAATTGAAGGTTTACAGTATTATAGCCACGTTATTCTTCATTTCAGGATAACTGTGAATAGATTTCAGACTTTAATCGAACGATTAAACTCATTTATTTCTATACGATTGTTCCCACCAAAGCCACAAGATTTACCTCCCCTGTCCAAATGCAGCTGGTGGATCCCAAGTTGCACCAAAGTGATGGCTTTGCTCAGTAAGTGAAGAATGTTAAATGGGGTACATCACGCTTTTTCTAGAAGAAAAAAATGTTTCATTTCATGATAAAAAATGTCATCCATTAAAACATAGTGCTAGCTTCATGTTGTAACCATATGAAATTTTAAATTACCATATCTGTTAAATGAAAATGGCATAAACCCTAGTGCTTAACCTAGGATAGCATATATTATTGTGCTAATTTATTTTTTTTTATTAATAAAACATCATGTTCAGGCTCATTCATTATGTTAAAGCCTATTGGAATAGAAAATATTTTTACTTGTCCATTTTAAGTCTAACCCCTAGACCCCCTTCAAAAAGCCAGATGTACACCTTTTTACAAATTAGAATGTTAGTTTACAATTGTAGTGTCTAAGAGGTCATCTTGGATTTTAACCAAAGCAGTATTTTCAGGAATTCATCGAGTTTTCATAAAATGGTATATTAGCTCAACTATTCGAAGAATTTGTGGTTGATAAAATTAATGCAGAATCTGCAAGAACATTATAAGAATTTCTGGATCAACCCTACTCGGTCCGATGTCACTGATATAAACCTGTACAGAATTTTGAACACTTGCATTTTCGGATCAACCTTCGTCACTCCATGTCGCAGATACAACCTCTGAACAGAAATTGGCTTGTATTCTTTGTCCTGAAATTATTTAACCTACACATTTTTATAGATGCTGCAAACAACCTTAATGATCCGCCACTGGTGGGTCACGTGGAATTTTACAATTCATCGCTAGATAACTTGGACCTGATGCAGGAATATGTGGCCTGGCAGGACCCCAACTCTACAGGAGGGTAAGCTGGCATTTCTAGATAATACCCTTCAACATTGACTTGTCCCAAAACAAAAAAATCGACTGTCATATATGACCTAACATGTGCTAAAAATGACATGAAATACCATTCAAATTTGTCCAAAAGAGAGGGTTTACGAGGTTTTTACATCGATAGTAATATCTGTGTCAATATATCAACAGAAAATATAATTGATGTATTGATACGTACCAAACAGCCATTTAAATATTGTAAGTATATTATCATTAAATGATTTCTTGCAGTTCTTAATATGTTCAACCTTTGATTTGTTATAGATATATACAATGGAATAGATGTTAGATGCACTATTGGAAGTTAATGGGTTTTTTTGGAACACAAAGGCAAAGGCTTGAATGATTTGCAGTTTAACTCTAGTTTCTCAGCTCAGCTTCCTTTTTATCTGCACATGAGTGGTAGTTGAACCCATCCACTGTCTATAGTAGCAACCCTCTTAGTTGACAGCTGGCATAGCTATTTCTCCAATTTCTGCTCATGTGAGATAAGCATTTTCCTCATGTGAGAGAACTCTATCTTACATGACGTGACTTACGACGTCATGACGTTATGTCGACGTCGCCTTATTCTGGAGTTAAATCAGAAAAGTCCTTAAGTTTATGCCGGTAATAAACTCATAATGGGAGAAAAATAATCCATCATGAGTGATCCATGTGAGATAGGAAAATCTCACCCTCGGGATCAGAATTGCAACCAGGCACTCGGCAGAGCCTCGTCCCTGGTTGCAATTCTAACCCCTCGGGTGAGATTTCTCGATCTTACATGGATACTCATGATGGATTCTTATATTCCTCTGATTTCCGCGACCCACGCTTGTGGACAGGTATTAACAATTGTGGAAAAACTGAACCGAAACATTTGATGAAACAAACATCTCATATGTCAGCAACTGATGATGCAAGCCCATAAATTTAAATTATATCTGTTAATACTGAATATAAATAATTGTTACTATTATATAAAGTTTGACAAGAAAGTTAATGATAAAATAATTGAGATGCGTAATTTAGAAATAATTAATATGTAGATGGTTAAAGGTTGATTGAGCCTGCATTGATGTAGGAAAAGTAAAAAAAAAAAAAAAAAAAATTAAATAATTTTCACATAACCTCGCCCTATTTTCTAATTTGGTCTATTTAACACCTGCACAATTTTGACCAGTTGTTGAGCGTCCCATGATGTTTGTTTTCATGTTAACAATGACATCTTGAATTAATGCAATTTGGTAATAACTTTGGTAATCATTATCAGAATCATGGAAGGCAGAGGTTAGTTCTTCCATATTTGGAAGTCCCATAAGGGCTATTCCATTAAAACATATTTTGGACCCTAGGAAGGCAATTTAATAAACATCTATTGGTGAATGCTATTTTCCAAAATTTGGTTCCTTAAACTCAATTTTGCATTCTGTGGATGGGTGTTCAATTTCAAAAGTGCCTTCCTGTGGTCCCATGTATGTTTTAATGGAATAGCCCTAAATTGAACACCTAGTGAAACACTTCATATTTATCACATAAGGTGTGGAAGTGGAATAACACCATTCTATATTTTCGATATACCACTAGTTACATAAGTATGCAAATAAGTGCTGTCAAAAAAATCGATAATGACTATGATCCAATTCCCACGGTTTATGTCGGTTTCGCATGTTAAAGCGACAGGCAAAATGAAATAAAAGTCGATTTGTGAGTTATGTGATAAATAGAATCTAACATTAGTTCTCATTCATTATTGAATTTATTAAACTTGTAAGCAAAAATGATATAATGCTTGGCAAGAGCCTTGCATTATAACATTTTGCCAACTCCTTTAATAAATTCAATAATGAATGAGTAGGCGTGTAAGGTCCTCTATATATTGCAAATTTTACCCAATACGAAATTAAGACTGCCAAAGGTTCAAAAATCTCTCGATGCTCTTTGGATGTAAGATTTGGTTGAACTATAAATGCAGATACAAAAACAGATTGACAAAAACAAAGTGAATAGTAATTGGGTATGAATTGAATACCTTGTACACTTTTTAGTAGAGATATATATTAACGAGTAAATGTATCAATATGAGAACGTGTATAAATGTGACAATGTACGTTACAGTAAGGACAATATTGAGATCCACAATGTACGTTACAGTAAGGACAATATTGAGATCCACAATGTACGTTACAGTAAGGACAATATTGAGATCCACAATGTACATTACAGTAAGGACAATATTGAGATCCACAATGTACGTTACAGTAAGGACAATATTGACAATGTACGTTACAGTAAGGACAATATTGAGATCAGTGGTTTGTTTCAGGTTTTCCTTCTGTCAGTATCCATTTATCCTGAGTATCACAGCCAAGAGGACCATACTTCAGAGAGACTCTGAACAGCAGATGATCATCATGGCGAGGGTAAATA
>JAWPHD010008832.1:0-110524 GCA_037043455.1 Cyrtodaria siliqua | reverse complement strand
GGTAGCTGAATAAAAGGTATTGTATTTATTGCACATCTGAGTCATATTATTGCCCGGCATGTTGTATTATTGTGCAGCATGTCACATTATTGTCTGGTATGTTGTATTATTATCCGACATGTTGATTATTGCCCAGCATATCACATTATTGTCTGGTATGTTGTTGTTGATTATTGCCCGGCATGTCACATTATTGTCCAGTATGTTTTATTATTGTCCGGCATGTTGCATTATTGTCCAGTATGTCATATTATTGCCCGGCATGTTGTATTATTGTCTGGTATGTTGTATTATTGGGCGGCATGTCAAATTATTGTCTGGTATGTTGTATTATTGGGCGGCATGTCACATTATTGCACATCAGTCTTATTATTGCCCGGCATGTTGTATTATTGTCTGGTATGTTGTATTATTGGGCGGCATGTCACATTATTGTCCAGTATGTCATATTATTGCCTGGCATGACGTATTATTGTCCGGTATTTCATATTATTGCCCGGCATGTTGTATTATTGCCCGGCATGTCATATTATTGCCTGGCATGTCATATTATTGTCCACTATGTTGTATTATTATATACCTATTTCTCTCGTGCAATGAGCGGTCTGCATTGTATCATGTGACCGTACAATATATTTCCGTATTGGACGCATGCGCCTACATTTTTATGTTTATATTAAATCCGTATTGTACAGTACACGAGCCCCATGTTAACTCAACGATAAAGTCAGAAAACCGGTAAAATGTTCCGAATGCATCAATATCACCTAACTGCTTTACACGCCTGTATACTTTCGTTTATAAAGCGCTTAAATGAAAATGTTGTCATTTGGTAAAATTAAAAGAAACGATACATGTAAGTCAATTTAGATCATTTCTATTTTTACATCGAGAGAAATAGGTATATAATAAAAAGGTCAATTAACATTGTTCTGTACAATACGGTGATATATTTGGACTCGTACCCAGCTGACACAACCATATTGGACACGCCTAGCGGCTCGTCCAATATGGTTGTGTCAGCTGGGTAGCGGCTCGTCCAATATGGTTGTGTCAGCTGGGTAGCGGCTAATCCAATATGGTTGTGTCAGCTGGGTACGAGTCCAAATATATCACCGTATTTTACAGAACAATGTTAAATAACCTCATATTATTGTCCAGTAAGTTGCATTATTGTCCGGTATGTCGTATTATTTCCCGGCATGTTGTATTATTACCCGGCATGCCGTATTATTGCCATGAATGTCGCATTAGTGCAAGTCATGTCATAGTGGTTCCCGTCAAACAAGCAGAATACAAATATGCTAAAATAGCACCACAAAAAAACAGTTTGCCATTTTAAGGACTGTTTCTCAGTTTTTTCAATGTTTAATTATTAATGAAGTACAACACGTGGATGACGTGGATGACGCAGAACAAATTTAGAATAAAACAGCTTGAGATCTGCTTTGCTTTATGGTTTTATACAATTTATTATGTGCCAGTGAACTGTTGTACTTGAATAACATTGCAAAAATTGAGAAACAATCCTTAAATAATCCTGCAACTAATTCAAGTAATGCTAATTTCACATGACAGTTGGAAGGGTTTTAATTATTTAGTAATTACACAGATCTCACTTCCTGTTTTAAATTTTAGCAAAACATGTTTACAGGATCAATTTACAGATCAATTATTTTGTTATTTTGTTATTTTTTGTGTGTCAACAAATGCAGTTTGGATCTAAAACTCAGACAAGACGTGTCAAATATCTAATTCAGCTGAAACTAGAACTATCACTGAAGGTGATGAATACTCCCGCTTAAATTTTAAGTCAAATAAAGGGCCATAATTCTGTAATAAATTAGGCAATCAACAATGGGTGATGTAGAGGGACATAAGGCCATCAGTTGTTATGTTTATATGAAGTTTGGGAACAACACATTCAAAAGTGAGGAATTTTAAGTAATGAAAATGTGTTATGGGATGCGACAGGGACAAAAATATGTTACGTGATAGGACGCGACGTTACGGACATCATAATTTCTATATAGCCCCATTTCACTTTGTGAAAAGGGGGTTATAAAATGTCCAAAATCAAACTGCCTTTGTTCTAAGTAACAGCCAAAAGTCACATGGAATTTCTGAATCATATATGTTAAGTCCTTCAGAATCATTTTATAATCGGCCTTAAAGCAGACTGTCAGAAGAGGACAGATGTATGGACAAGGCTGACTGTAAAATAATTCCATAGACATGCGACTGGGCCTTAAACATATACTGAAAGGAAAAAGAAACGCAGGGTGCGTATTTCTGCTATAAATTGCATATACTGCACACATAATTCCATATATATTCCAAGGAAATCCCAAGATGTTTTGTAAAAGAAAAAAGTGCAGTTAGTTAAAGGACACAACTGTGATGTTGTAGACGTTTTAATCACAGTACACGTTGTAACAAGAAATTCATAAATGCTGAAGTTCCTCTTTGAAAAATTGAGCCAGTTCAGTACTGTATTTAATGTTAAGTGATTGCAACATTTAAAGCCTAAGTTTGCTCACCTGCTTGAGCCAAATAAGCATTCTGACGATAATGAAACTTTAAAGGGGTAACCATTTACCCCTTGGTGTGTTCAGTGCTGTTTAAACCTTCTTTCTAAAAGGACAGGCCTAATGTCGCCCTGTACCATTCGATTAGCAGTAGCATATTAAACATACAATATATAGCGGAAATACGCACCCTGCGTTTCTTTTTCTTTCAGTATATAAGAATCTATAATATGTGATTCTTTGGTGTCGCCCAAAAATGTTACTTCATTTGTTTTCGTTTCAACAATAAAATACATTAGTAACTGGTTAACTAGTACTGGAAATTTGACTTTTGCAGTTGCATATCAGTCGTTTGCAATTGGGGATTATGGTATCAGCGGTCTCTTTGCCATTTCACAATTATTTAGTAATTAACGGATCTCACTTCCTGTTTTAAATTTGAGCAAAACATGTTTACAGGATCAATTTACAGATCAATTATTTTGTTATTTTGTTAGTTTTTGTGTGTCAACAAATGCAGTTTGGATCTAAAACTGACAAGACCTGTCAAATATTTAATTCAGCTGGAACTAGAACTATCACTGAAGGTGATGAATACTCCCGCTTAATTTTTAAGTCAAATAAAGGGCCATAATTCTGTAATAAATTAGGCAATCAACAATGGGTGATGAAGAGGGACATAAGGCCATAAGTTGTTATGTTTATATGAAGTTTGGGAACAACACATTCAAAAGTGAGGAATTTTAAGTAATGAAAATGTGTTATGGGATGCGACGGGGACAAAAATATGTTACGTGATAGGACGCGACGTTACGGACATCATGATTCCTATATAGCCCCATTTCACTTTGTGAAAAAGGGGCTATAAAAATGTCCAAAATGGAACTGCCTTTGTTCTAAATAAGTAACAGCCAAAAGTCACATGGAATTTCTGAATCATATATGTTAATTAAGTCCTTCAGAATCATTTTATAATCGGCCTAAAAGCAGATTGACAGAAGACGACAAGGACAAGGCTGACTGTAAAATAATTCCATATTGACATGCGACTGGGCCTTAAACATATAAGAATCTACAATATGTGATTCTTTGGTGTCGCCCGAAAATGTTACTTCATTTGTTTTCGTTTCAACAATAAAATACATTAGCAACTGGTTAACCAGTACTGGAAATTTGACTTTTGCAGTTGCGTATCAGTCGTTTGCAATTGGTGATTATGGTATCCGCCGTCTCTTTGCCATTACACAAAATATGTGACCATTAAATGACAGATTTAGCATCAGAAAATGTCAATACAGTTGCATAAAGAATGTTTTCATGACAAAATTAAATTTCAGTTTCAATTTGTCAGCATTAAACCAAGAATTCTGAGAAAACTTTTTTGCAAACCATAATTCATCCAAATTAATAAGTAAACAACATATAACTGGGATTATTTTTAATACAAGACATCCCCGGATTCACGTCTCGCCTAACTGGGGCAGGACTTAAAATTAAAAGACAAATGTTGCTTAAATGAAAGCTTGTAAACATTTTAATAACTAAAAACAATGGAGTTTACAGTTTGCTGATATGACAGTGCATTAAGTGCATTTGTCTAGTGTTCACAAGGCTTAATATGGCATTTTTCAGCAAAACAAGGGCCATAACTCTGGTGAAATTAATCCGATCTGGCTGTTTTTTGAACTTGTCTGAGCTTTCATAGATATAAAAACACTGGCAAAGTTGCGTAAAGATCATATTAATAATGAAGGCCCTAGAGTGTTCACAAGGCAAAAGTTATGATGATGATGGATGGACGACGGACAACTCGTCATCCTATAAGCTGTGCTGGTCTTTGACCTCCAAAATAAATAAATCATCAGCCACAAAGAGTAGGTCAAGGACATAGATGAAATCCATGCGTCCAAAAAGATGCACTACCCAAGACACAACTATGTCAGTCAAAATACAATGTTTTGTCTTTAAAGCATTTAGCGCATAATTATAGTTCATGAGAAAGTGATGTAAATGTAAAAATTAAAGTTATCTGCCCTTTGCTTGGATTGGAGGGTGAAGGTCACATCCACATTTGCTTTTTGACATGTTGTGATGTACTACCCAAGAAACAACTATAAGCGAAGTCTAGTTTGTGAGCAAATGACCTAAATGCAAAACTTGAATGTTGAAGCCTTTGCCGCTGCCGGAAAAGCAACACCTATAAAATTGTCTCTTTTTATCTTAGAAAATGCGTGACAAAAATGGACAAAACATCCTCACTGAAGGTTTTACTGTCTGGGATTAAATGATTTATATCTCCATAGTTCACACTGGAACAATTACTTATATTTCTAAATGTTTATTTCTCATATTTAAACCTGAAAAAGCACTGCATGCCATATTGTCAATATTATATTAACAAGGAAGCTGACTGATCCTATATTTCATATAATGATCAAGGTAGTAGACTGTTCTCACATTCATGTAATGATCAACGAAGTAGACTGTTCTCATATTCATGTAATGATCAAAGCAGTAGACTGTTCTCATATTTCATGTAATGATCAAAGCAGTAGACTGTTCTCATATTTCATGTAATGATCAAAGAAGTAGACTGTTCTCACATTCATGTAATGATCAAGGAAGTAGACTGTTCTCACATTCATGTAATGATCAAGGTAGTAGACTGTTCTCACATTCATGTAATGAACAAAGAAGTAGACTGTTCTCACATTCATGTAATGATCAAAGAAGTAGACTGTTCTCACATTCATGTAATGAACAAAGAAGTAGACTGTTCTCACATTCATGTAATGATCAAGGTAGTAGACTGTTCTCACATTCATGTAATGATCAAGGTAGTAGACTGTTCTCACATTCATGTAATGATCAAAGAAGTAGACTGTTCTCACATTCATGTAATGATCAAGGAAGTAGACTGTTCTCACATTCATGTAATGATCAAGGTAGTAGACTGTTCTCACATTCATGTAATGAACAAAGAAGTAGACTGTTCTCACATTCATGTAATGATCAAGGTAGTAGACTGTTCTCACGTTCATGTAACGATCAAAGAAGTAGACTTATAATGATCAAGGAAATAGACTGTTCTTACATTCAGGTAATGATCAAGGTATTAGACTGTTCTCATATTTCATGTAATGATCAAGGTATTAGACTGTTCTCATATTTCATGTAATGATCAACGAAGTCCTGTTCTCATATTTCATGTAACGATCAAGGATATAGACTGTTCTCACATTCATGTAATGATCAACGAAGTACTGTTTTCATATTTCATGTAATAATCAAGGAAGTATTCGTTCAAAGGGCTGCAACTTTGCCTAACATGATACGTAACGCGATACATTTATCAACGGCCAAGTATAAACAGTTAACAAAATCGTTCAACAAATAATTTGTTTTTTATAATTAAAACCCAAAACTCTGGGCTCAGAAAGCTTTCCTTCAAGCTCTCCTGACAGTAAAAATATTGCTAGCTGGGTATAAGTGTCATAAAAAATCAACAATACTCCTCAAAGCAGAATGCTTTGTTAACATGTCCGTCCACATGCTAATTATTTTATTGATTTTTTATTATTTTGTGCTGATAATCTCTCTATAAACACTGTTATATAAATAAAACACAAGAAATCCGCGGATTCACACGTCTCGCCTTTCATTGTTGCCGATTTTAGGTCAGTTTGATTATGTTTTGATTGTTAGAGGCCATTGGCACATCACCGAGTCCTAGCAAGCACCTGCTACTTTCACTTTGCCAAAAAGATATTTCAGAAACGTCACTATTTAGCCAATCTCATTAAAATCATATCCTAATTATGCTTTGATGCTCTCCGCTATAGGATCATCTAATCAATATTCATGAGAAGAGCAACTAAATTCAACCAATCACATCGCGCGTTTCATATGCACTTCAGATAATATTCGAGAGAACTGAACAAACGAAAATCCACATAAAACACATAGATCTATATCCGAAAAAAGATAGTCTTCGTGTGTTATTGCAGTGGACTGCACAATAAATTCAAAGAAATGTACTAAATCGCATGTTTTACATCAAGAATACGAAGGAACTCAACATTCGGAACAGTATCTGAAAAATATTTATTCTACCGAGATTACTGCGACATTAGCTTTTGTAAAAAGCATAACTTAATTAGTATGTCTTTCTCGCTTAGCTCAGTCGGTAGCGAACATGGACTATTGCGACGTTCTGCGAGTATAATTTTAGTGTGGGTTCAACCCCACGAATCGGTACATATTTTGTTGTTGTACAGCTATTGAATTCTGTCAATCTTTATTTTTTCTTCAGTAAAAAATATTCATGAAGAAAAAATATTCAATAATGGTTGGTGTGTTATGTTTGTCAATGAAATTATTTTGTATTTTATAAGCTAAACATTACGGACATTGTCTCTTTCAATACCGAGCATAGACTGCTCCACAGCCTTTGACTGAAACGTGACTTGCGCAGTGAAGCAAGTATATACCGAACAATTTCGTAGGCTGAAATCAGATTGGCGTGACTTCCAATGCAGTGTTGTCAGATCCTTAGTAGTGTAGAGTATCGTAGCATGATAAAGGGTCTGATTTTAATGAGATTGCTATTTAGCAGATATGTTGCATTTGTTACAAATTGTTAGGTCAGTTTAGTGTGTTTTCTTTATATTTCTGGTGGAATATTAAAGAACTGTACCAAACTGAAAATACAGGAAGACAGTACAATAAACCCAACCTTCAGAAAATACTGCGGTGCATCGAGTTTTCAGTTAATCACTGCATCATTGCATGTTCCCATATTTCATATGATGATCAAGGAAGTAGAAATTCCCATATTTCTTCATATGACGATAAAGGAAGTAGAAATTCCCATATTTCATATGATGATCAAGGAAGTAGAAATTCCCATATTTCATATGATGATCAAGGAAGAAGAAATTCCCATATTTCATATGACGATCAAGGAAGTAGAAATTCCCATATTTCATATGATGATCAAGGAAGTAGCAATTCCCATATTTCATATGATGATCAAGGAAGTAGAAATTCCTATATTTCATATGATGATCAAGGAAGTAGAAATTCCCATATTTCATATGATGATCAAGGAAGTAGAAATTCCCATATTTCATATGATGATCAAGGAAGAAGAAATTCCCATATTTCATATGATGATCAAGGAAGTAGAAATTCCCATATTTCATATGATGATCAAGGAAGTAGAAATTCCCATATTTCATATGACGATCAAGGAAGTAGAAATTCCCATATTTCATATGACGATAAAGGAAGTAGAAATTCCCATATTTCATATGACGATCAAGGAAGTAGAAATTCCCATATTTCATATGATGATCAAGGAAGTAGAAATTCCCATATTTCATATGACGATCAAGGAAGTAGAAATTCCCATATTTCATATGACGATAAAGGAAGTAGAAATTCCCATATTTCATATGACGATCAAGGAAGTAGAAATTCCCATATTTCATATGACGATCAAGGAAGTAGAAATTCCCATATTTCATATGACGATCAAGGAAGTAGAAATCCCATATTTCATATGACGATCAAGGAAGTAGAAATTCCCATATTTCATATGACGATCAAGGAAGTAGAAATTCCCATATTTCATATGATGATCATCAAGGAAGTAGAAATTCCCATATTTCATATGACGATCAAGGAAGTAGAAATTCCCATATTTCATATGATGATCAAGGAAGTAGAAATTCCCATATTTCATATGATGATCAAGGAAGAAGAAATTCCCATATTTCATATGATGATCAAGGAAGTAGAAATTCCCATATTTCATATGATGATCAAGGAAGTAGAAATTCCCATATTTCATATGATGATCAAGGAAGTAGAAATTCCCATATTTCATATGATGATCAAGGAAGTAGAAATTCCCATATTTCATATGATGATCAAGGAAGTAGAAATTCCCATATTTCATATGACGATCAAGGAAGTAGAAATTCCCATATTTCATATGACGATAAAGGAAGTAGAAATTCCCATATTTCATATGACGATCAAGGAAGTAGAAATTCCCATATTTCATATGACGATCAAGGAAGTAGAAATTCCCATATTTCATATGACGATCAAGGAAGTAGAAATTCCCATATTTCATATGATGATCATCAAGGAAGTAGAAATTCCCATATTTCATATGACGATCAAGGAAGTAGAAATTCCCATATTTCATATGATGATCAAGGAAGTAGATGATCAAGGAAGTAGAAATTTCTAATGTTTCATTAATCACCAAGGATGTGGTTCTAATATTATGTATAATTATTTTCAAATCAAGGTAGTAGCCTGTTTCTACATTCATATAATTATCAACGTAGACATTTTTAATGTTCCATGTAATTACCAAGGAAGTAGAGACCGTTCTCATATTTCTTTCTGTTGAAAAAAAGGGTATACTTTTGATTAAACCTCAGTTGTTTGAAGTTGGAGATAACTGCGCACGCTTCCGGTGTACCTCAATAGTTAATGGCTATTCTGCGGTCTAAAAAATTCACTGACAATATTTCTATTTCTTGCACTTATATTTATCATTACCAACCTCCCAGAGCATAATTGTTGGTACTATAACGGTGCAAAAATAATTTAAATATAAGAATTAATTCTCAATTTTCGGCATTTATGTGGTTTTGAATGCCGGTAGTGAATGGCAAATTCCTTGAAGCGTATTAGAGTCAACTCTTAAATAATGATCAAGGAACTATACAGTTCTCGAACAATTATCAAAAAAGTGGACTGTAGAAAACCGGTTATAGAGAAGAAATATATTAATGTTGTAGTGAAGGATGTGTTAAACATTAAAGCATATTATCATACAGCTTAGTTTAAAAGAAAAACGAATAAATCATGAAATGTTTATTAATTTTCTTGACATAATTATGGTATTTTAATTTCACAGTCATAAATGAGTATCTTTGAAGTTTTAATTTATTTTATTATTAAATAACAAATAAACTGGTTCTTATATAAATATTTTCACGCTATATAAGCACTGAAAATGGACGTAAATATCTTTAATTTTATATTGGTATGCAGTAACCATTTTAATTTCACATGAATGATAGATCTAACTTTATAAATTAAAGCTAGGGGCATTTTAAATTAAAACTGTCGCCGGAGGCGGACAAATACCCCCCGCTGGCAACTTGTTGGGGGGTGGGTAAACATTCAAGACTTTGTTCCTATCAGATATATAGACATATGGAAATGAAATGGCAATAACTCCTACAAACACTATCAAAGTGAGCTCAGTGGAAAATTATTGAACCGGAACGTCATAATAGTATAATGCGCATGTCCACTTGATATTGATACTTCCTAGCAAGTTTCAATAAATTCTATCAAGAAGTTTTAGAGAAATAGCCCGGACAAGAATTTTGTATTATATATATATATATATATATTTTGGAAAAACTCAGTGGAAAATTATTGAACCTGAACGTCACGATATGTCAGGGCAAAACCAGGCCTGCCAAATCTCTGGATAAAGTCCGAATCCTCCGGATTTTTCATTTGCTCTCCAGATCTCCGGATTTAAGTTTACAATCTCCAGATTTTTCATCAAATCTTACTTAAAAAAATAAAAAATGTTCATAGTTTATCAGCTATTTCCTGTAATGTACATCTTCATGGAAAAAAACAACTGGTATAAATTAAACCAAATCTTTCTAATCTAATTACAAAGTCCTGCTTAAAACAAACTATGTCCAATATTTTCTACAAACAGTGCATAAGTATTATGGTAATTGCATTAATAATTTAAATTTGCGCTTAAAAGTGAGAAAATAAAGTTGTGTGCTCAAATTTCCATTTAAAAATGTTCTTCGCGCGCTTTAAATCTTTTAATTAAAAAAAATATCAGGATTTTGTGCTCAAAAGTTTTGGCAGGCCTGGAAAACATCCTACATTTTTTATCTTTCAAAATTTTGTTTTTTCTTCCTATAATTATATGTGACAAAACTGACTTTGTATGTTACCATTTATTGCTGTGTACACATGTATGTGATATATCTGTGTAAGTCCATGGACCTCGTCTTTTTTAATACTGTATTTCCCCTAATAGTAGACCCTAGGTAGCTATGCAAAATACTGAATTTTATTTTTTGGGGGGAATTTTTTGATACAAAACAATTATTACGTGGTCCGAGTATTAACTTTCATACCCCATTCAACCCTTTCTCCAAGAAGAGAAAACGGGGTTGGCTGGGGTATGAAATAAAACCTTAATTTTGGCTTAAAAAGTTTGCATATTGTAAAATTAAAACATTTAATAGGTAATTTTAAACAGGATATCACTTTGTTTTCAGTAAAAAATGTTTTAAAGGTGTTTTATTGTTGAAATATCCGTTATAAAATCCTGCTAATATAAGCTTTCCCATCACTTAATAAAATTAAGGCAGGACCACGTAATAGAATTTTTTTAAATATTTTTTGACTTTTCAATTATTATTTTTCTTTCTAATTTTTTTTTCTTTTAATGGGTTTGGGCTGTGTGTGGGTGGGTGGTGTGGGGTTGGGGTGGAGGTAGAGGAACGATGACTGAATCAATGCTATATTTACCAACATTTCCACCTGACATATGATTCTGTTACCATACAAATTGTTTATAAAAACAAAGGTGTTTGAACTAATGTTGTTATATTATATTATGCCATACTTAGCTTCGTTAATGTACAAAGTATACCTCGACTGCATTCATAACATGCTGTTTATGAGTTCGATTAAACAGGCCATGAATGAAGATCTGTAAAATTTCAATAAACCATAAGTTTATGAAACAATTACAGCTCTAACTTGCCATACTCGTGCAGAAATAAGCAAAATGTTGGGAATATGAAATGATAAAACCGAAACAATTATTTTTTGAAAACACTGGGACAAGTCACCCCACCATCCATATTATGTATTAAGACTAGCAGTATTAATCTATATACCTCTTTTAATAATTTTTCTCAAGGATATTATAATACCTATTTTTACAATAATTTATGGTAAATTTACAATTATAGGATACCTCATTCAGGTTCTATTGTAAATTTTATACAATCTGACAGATCATATTAATTTTACATTAGAATTCAGTTGGAATATATAAAAAAAAAAATATGTTTCAAAGCTTTAAAACTAATTTCCAAACAAATTTCCATTTACAGGATTTTAAGTGCTCTCAAGCAAAATAAAAGGGATAAAGGTGGGCTCCAAATTCAAAAAAAAGTAGGGGGAAATAGGGATTTTCACTGCAAAAATATGTTTCCAGAAATTTAGCCATCCAACAAGGACAAAAATGTGGTGAACATCAAGAGAAATAAACAAGAAAAATAACCAATTATCACTGAATATATTACTTTATTTCATTTTTTCATTCTTCTGATTTTCAAAAGGTATTGACAATAGGGCTATTTTTTAAGAAAAACAGAGAATAATAAGGCCGACATAAAAAAAAGTAGGAGATATAGGGCCTGCTTGAAAGCCTGCTTTTACATAATATTATATACATTTATCAATAGTTTATACTGGTCAATCTTCAACTGTCCAATACACCGGATAGCGCACACTGTCATATAATGATGAAAACGAAATCCAAAACATACATGAACTGAATTGTTTAATGGCTCTCCAACATATAATCTTGGGTCATCAAGAGCTGCCCCAGAAGAAAGGGATAAATAGGAATGCGAGAATTGTGCCCGCATAGATCCCTATGGTTCTTCAACATGCTCGGCGGGTCGATTCCGATACAAGAAAATTCCCGGCCTGGAATTCACCAACCATTCTTCAAACTATTCTTAGACTTGAGCTCAAGTACCAAAATTTCGTTTATTCCCATGACTTTCACAGATACACAAACGCATGAAGATGATATTTATCAGTATTAATCATATGTATACATAGCAGCTTGTTATGAACAATTATACTTTAAATTATAGAAATATTTGTGATTGAAATTTTCATACTTGGGCTTAAGTCTAAGAATATTCTCAAGAATGGTTGGTGAATTCAAGGCAGGCCTGTTTATGTCCCCATCCAACAGGTGAGGCTAAACTAAACAAACAAATGGATGGATACCACTATATGAACACTATATGACATATAGATATAGTTGATGCATATACAACAGCAACAGTTGTTACGGTACTCTTGATGAGAATAATGAGTATGGTATGCCCTTTTTATGTAACCATGGAGTTTAGTATCTTTGTGTCAGATTGAGGATATTATATACTTCCCAGTGAAATAGTGGATTGTATGGTTAGAATAAAACTTATATTCTTATTGTTTATATTTATAAGAACTTATATTCTCATTGCCGGAAAAAATGGAACTACCTTTTTCTACATTTGCTTATAACAGTCATAATTCGTGTCAAAGTTTAGAACTATATTCTATGTGCACTAAATATATGTAAATCGCCTCACGCCCTGGCATTACTATATTTATCCGCGAATACATTAAAGGAACGAAACATATTTTCTGTTTGAAACTGTTTGGTAATGTTGCATGATAAAAAGTATGTAATAAATAGAATATTTGTTGGTTTGTCGTGAATATAGGATTTATTTTCATCTCGAAGTGAGTCTCGATAAAAATAAATCCTATATTCACTCCAAACCAACAAATATCATCTATAAATTATTGCTTTAATTGCTATAATTTTAGTCTTTATTATTTTTATTACTGTATTATTGCTTTTATTGCTATAATTTTAGTTTTTATTAGTTATCTTAATATGTAAATGAAACAAATCTTCTGACTTTAAAACCTGCTACTGTACAGGAGAGGTGACAGGTAAGATAGTAAATACAAGGAAGGGGATCCATGTCTAGGTTACTTTCAAAATAGAAAAGAGATACTTTGAACATTGTCAATCCCAATAATCAAGACAAATTTGCAGACTGTGTTTAATCGGGTATGTTTATAGATATAGAAAATCAATGACTTATTATAGCCACAGTATCAACGTCCTTCGACAGCACGGTATATTGAACGAAAATACTTAAGTTGAAAGTCTATCTAAAACAGGTAAATATGCATACTTATTTATACAGTAAAAAATATCTATCTAGAAACATATCAAAACATAAAACAACAACTGCATGTATATTTATCATTTCAAACTGCATTGATGACTGTTGCCAAAGATTCTATACTAAATATTGATTGTAAATTATTTGTTTATCAAAATAAAATGTTGAAATATACAAAATCACTAAATATAACAAATAAACAATAATTCATATTTACATGGTAACAATTCTCCTTAACTGCACACTTGAAAAGTTCATTCTTGATTTTCTCTCTCTAATAGTCCGCAATAATATAAAACTTCTAATTGAGAAAAAAATATTGCCTAACAAACAACAAATAATTACATGTTTACGAGCCTCCCCACTGCATCGATCCACGACAAATCAAGGTAGCTATAGTTGTGGCACAAATGAATTGAGTCATTCTGTTTTCACCTATAGTAGAATATCCCAGTGTTACATCAAGAGATAGAAAAGAGAGAATTGAAGTAAAAGCTACGAATGATGTGCTGCAATGAATCTATCACTTTAATATTTTTTCCAATAAAGAACAATTAACATTCATCACACTGAGGCAGTCTCCCAGTATCTCGTATCTGCTTTCTAAGCATTATCCCTAACAATACCATGCAACGCCAGAAAGATCAGCAAAAATAATTTGTGCTGACTTGTGCTTCTGCCGTCGTTTTGTGTTCTTGACACGGGTGACTCACCGTTTGCCGTGACTCATCGCGCTGGCCTTGTTTTCCGGAGCCAGTTATTACATCATCGCTGCATTCAGGAGCGTCCGCATGGAAAATCAAGCTTTTAAAAACAGTGTCAATATTTCTGTTGCTGTATTGAGACCTGCTCTCCTGGAATATAAAATCAGAAATACTATATAAGGATTAGACGAGGATACTTTGTTCAAAGATCAATAACAGATTGTGGGTGACAATTCTGCATTATCGGTAATTCCTCGGCTTCACGTCCTGTTACACTTTTTTCATATAAATATTTACGAAGTTTGCTATTTTTGAAAAAATGAATCATTCTAAATTGCAGTTGAGAGGTCCACATGGGAATTAAACAAACTGAACACATGAGCTCCTATATTTATGAAAACAGCATAAAAGCTTTCCCGTATTGTTTGCTTTCGATAACAACTGTGAAATTAAACTACTTATAAAAACATATCTCCTTTTTCAGAGAAGCTTTTGGGAATAAGTTGAGAAATAACAGTTGAAATGAAATGTTCCTAATGTAATGGTAAACTTCGAATCTCCTTTTTCAGAAAATAGTCTAAGAATTACTGTGAATGGTCTATTTATTGGGAAATTAAGTTGAAGGGCATAATTCTGCTTAATTACAAAACAATATTATGGCACTAGTCCCTATGAGTTCTTCACATGACAGTGAGTACCTGACACGGCAGGAAAATTTGTTTCTGAGTTACTCGTCTTACGTAATATTTGAATTATCAAAATGATAAATTGTTAAAGAATTCATCTGAATTTCTACTCGTCATGCATCAATGAGCACTTATCATGGCGCGCGCACGAGTGGAATTTTTTGCTGTGCATGACTTGCGTGATACTTCAATGAATTCTTTTAAGGGAATTCTGATATAGGAGATTGAATTAAAATTAATTTTGTTAAAATAAAAGCATGGGTTATAGAACCTGGCTCTATGATGTTGTCTAATGATGCCAAAGACATGGTGTGAAGTTTCAATACATTATGTGAAGTAGTTTCCAAGATACAAGCGTACATACAAAAACTTTAACCAAATTTTGTAAGTATAAAAGGTGCCATAATTTTGTTAAAATAAAAGCATTAGTTATAGAACCTAATCCATTATGTGAAGTAGTTTCCGAGATACAAGCTAACATGCAAAACTTTAACCTGGGGATGCAGACGACAATCAAGTGATGTTTTTTCTTCTTCAAAAATGTCATGGTAAAAACTAATATTTAAAAAAAAAAAAGAAGTGAAATGCATTTAAATTTGATCTTCAAACTACTTCTCATTGCTTACATTTTTATTTCTCAAGCAATATCAGATTACTTTGGGCACTGATAACGAGATACCATCAAGTTAACTTAAAAGTTGATCCTTCAAGTCCCTATCCTGCCATAAACAGGCAAATTTTACGATAGATGTACACCGTTTCTAAACCTACTGAAAACTGGGTGTATCATATATATATATATACCAATATAAAACTACCAATTCATAATACATTTTACGCATATACACTCAAGGGTATTTTAAGAACTCATGAATAAACCTCTACATTTAATCAGCTCATATTCATTATTATATGACCAGAACACCTGGATAGTTTTAATAAATGGTTTTGTAGTGTAATTTTGCCATTATTTAGCGGGTTAGCCATGTCCTTCTCCGCGAAAACTGACCGTCCGTTGGATGACCGGCAAATTTATTTAATGTCCAGCAGAACATTCCCGTTAATCGTCCAAGTGTAGTCATTTTTAAAACTTAAATCCTTACAGAAATCCGACTTTTATCACTTGTAATTTAAAAGCTGTATTTGTGGATAAATAAAAAGTTCTCTCCCTTAATTAAAATCTGTCAATTTGAAAGCGCGCATTTGATTGGTTGATTACACAATTTGAACCAATTGCATTACAGCTTTCATACTGACACTGGGAGGTCACGCAAATTTGTCATGTTGAACTGAAGAGTTAGAAAGATCACTCGAATATTGACAGTTTATAACGGTGATTTCATTTTCATACTTTTATATTTTTGATGAATTGTTGTATAATCTTTTCTACTTTAAGTTCATTAATAACAAGCCTGTGTCATAAGAACACTTTAAGTGAGCGCTTATTCACAAATGCAAGCTGCTAAATAACACAGCGAATGCGCACCTCTTTTTGGATGGTTTAATTTGCAGACCTTTACATTTGCTCTGATTTTTGCGGTGTGATCCTGAAAATGTAAAACCAGATGGGTGTTCCGCGGAACATGTGTGTCGCCTGTCAGCACTTTGTCAGTATAACAAGTTTTTTGGACCCAGATAAATGACCTTGAGAAACTGGCAACGAGAAAGCTATAGCCAACCTTAAGTTTTTGTGAAGAAAAAAACAAGTATTTTACCCATATAATGACCTTCAGTGTGACCTTGACCCTTCTATTTTGGTATGTCATGTCGATGTTGTCATGATGAGTATATATTGAAAGTTTGATGAAGAAATATCAAGAAATGAGCAAGTTACAGCCAATCTTTAGTTTTTTGTGAAGAAAAAAAAAGAGACTATTTAACCCATATAATGACCTTCAGTGTGACCTTGATCCTTATATTTTACTATGTCATGTCAATGTTGTCATGATGAGTATATATTGAAAGTTAGATGAAGAAATATCAAGAAATGACAAAGTTATAGCCAACGTTAAGTTTTACATAATAACCTTCAGCGTGACCTTTACTCAATGTGATTGGGAAAAACAGTTTGTGGAGATTCATTCAATTAGTGAAATTAAAGCTTAAACGATGCAGTATTTGTCTAAGTACAACTAGAAGGGTGTTCAACCATACACGCGTGTCACCTGCCCTGTGCTTATTTCAGCAAGTACAATCTAACTACAACGTCTGAAGACATGGCGTGCAATACTTCATGAATTATGGAGCAGATTTTTTAAAATTATTAGCGTTTTATAAAAAGGGACTCTGCATTGAATAATTGATGAGAAACTTCATAGTTTCATGGCTATAGGTCAATATTTTGCCAAGTTGTGTTAGGTTGCAGATTAAAGTTTTATGGAAAGGGCCATAACTCCACCAAAATGAAAGTCAGAGACATGTCAACAGCATTCAATAATTGATAAAGAATTGAATTGAATTGGATTTTATAGTCGCACCAACAGCTAAGGTGATATGACGACTTTCCAGCTTCCACTGGTGGAGGAAGACCCCAGGTGCCTCTCCGGGCAATTTTCGTGCACGGACGGACACCTGGGTAGAACCACCGACGTTCCGCAAGCCAGCTGGATAGCTTCCTCACATAAAGATTCCTAAGCCCCTGAGGGATCGAACCTACAGCGGTGAGGGGTAAGTGATTGCAAGTCAGAGACTCTAACCACTCGGCCACAGACGCCCCAATTGATAAAGAAGAACTGTATGAAGTGTTATGACCAAAGGTCAATATTTTGCCAATTTAGGTTGCAGGTAAAGTTTTATGAAAGTAATAGGGATCATTTCTGTGAGTCACGTCACTATTGTCACGAAGCGTATATATTGAAAGTTTGATGAAGAAATAAGTTATAGCCAATAATAAACGTGTATGACGTGGGACGTCGACAGACGGACACGAGACGACGGACAAACAGACCCGACATAATGCTTTTTCCTTCTAAAAGTTGTTATCAACACATATTAATGGTGTACTGACTATCACATTTGCTTGAATATCATAAAGTTTAATTTAAAATCAGCCTCAGGGCCCTACTTTTTAAGAAACCTAATTAAGAGCAGTTAGTATATTGAACATGTAGTGAAAAATCACATTAAACACCAAACGAAGTATACTGACTAATGGTATCATTCTGTTTGAAGTGTAACAAGTAATCTGTGGTCACATGTCTCTCCCAACTGGGCCAGCACTTAGAATTAAGAGCTAAAGTTTGTTTAAATGGAAGTTGGTTACATTTTTAATAAAAAATAACAAGTGAGTTTATATTTTACTGGTATATGACAAATATTTAACTCCATTCATTTAAAACAAAAAAGACGTTGAATAAAAACAGTAATTCACCCCCAAAAAAGTAGGTCAAGTTCATAGACATAGCCATAATAATTATCTGCCCTTTGCTTGGACGGTGAAGGTAACATCCGCATTTACTATGTCACGTTAAAATGCACAACACAAGATACAGCTATAACCAAAGTTTTGAAAGATCTAGCGCAGACAGTTTTTGAGAAATTAACCTAAACACAAAAGTAGAATGTAAAAACTACCAAGTTATCTGCCCTTTTGCTTGGAGGGTGAAGGTCACATCTGCATTTCCTATGTGATATGTGCGATGTACTACCCAATAATATATTTTTAGCCCCGTGTGGTTCCCGGGGGCCCCGTTTGGTCACGGGGCAAAGAATAGGGCCACTGCAGATCCCTTTGGAGGGGTAGGCAGAGGGGTAGAATCCCCCCCAAATTTATGTTCATTTTATCATTTTTTATTCATGTTCATTAAAGGTCTTCATCATGATCCCTGCATTGTTTCAGGTGCCATCTCACTCACATCAAAAGAGCAGTGGCAGAAAAACAATAAACATGGCTCCAGCGTAGATGGAGTTTCTACGATAGAATTTGCAGCAACTCTGCAGTTCAGGGTGAGAAGGTTCCCGGCCCATTTTCCATATTTTATCTTGATGTACATGGAGGATGAGCCGGCATGTTCATGCCTGTTAGGCCATACATGTGATACTTTCAGGACCTCAATCTGGGAGTTTAGTGGGTTTTTTTAAGGGAGATTCATGCAAAAATCTGGGAGATTTTTTCGCGGGCTATTTTTAGCGCGCGAGCAGTATTTCTATCCAAATTCCATAAACGAATACCTAAAAATACACTTTTAAACAAGTTTCCTCATTGATGCCAGGGGAGATAACAAGAATGAATAAAAAACAATTTTTAAACAAAATTTTATTTAAAAATTAATGATAAACATGTAAGGTCATCTAACACTATAAATATAAGTGTCATCTCTTGAACAGACTCACAGCCCTAACTTTAACACAGTGAACTTCCACTAACTGTCCTAGCTATCCTCAACTTAGTTGCACACACCCTTACAAGTTCACGGCTTGGTCTATACTCATAGCATAAGGCTGAATTTATTTTCACACTGAGGTGGCTGTGAACAGAGGTTGCACTGAGGTTGCCACGGCTGTCTGATTGGAACTTCCTCAGCATGCTAAAGCTTCTCTCTGCATCTGCGTTCGAGTGCGCTATGCTGAGGCAAGAGATGGCCACCTCTGACAATACTGCATACTGCAACTTTCCAGTGGGCAGCTTCCTCATGGACATATCAACCCAAAATAAAAACACAAAACAAAGAACATTTCCAACTTTTATTTTTGTCAAAGACAATGTACAAACATGGAACAAAAGCAACCAACATCAATCAACCCTTTTTTTTAAAAGTAAAATCTGAAATCAAACACACAAACATCGAACTAAAGCAACGTACGTCAATCAAGGAACTCCTTTTGAAGTAAAATCTTTATAAAATTCATTAATTGTTTTAATTAAATCATACATACTCACCAAATTCACGCCAACAAAGTCTACTTTCGTTTTCGCTATCCGATAATAATACTGCGTTACCTTCATTTTCCACTTCTAATTCAATGACACCGGATATTTGTTTCAATCGCATCGATTTAATTACAGACATCATTAAAGACTTCATAAGTGTGCTGCTAATCCTTTGATAAGATCAATTAAGCCAATAAACTGTTTGCAAACAATAAACTGTTTGCAAATAACAGTTTCACCCACTTTCCCCACAGGCTCCTATTGACCCAGGTCAAATCAAGGTATGTCAGGTGACGATCTCGCGAATACCAAACAAAGGAAATGGACTGATGATTTTCGAAAAAATCGATTTTAGCAATTTTACGGGAGTTTTTCACACAATTCCATGTGGCCGGGAGGAGGGTTAGAATTCCGTGAGATTTCATCTCACGCCTTGTGGTATCACATGTATGTTAGGCGCCATATAACCTTTCATGTGTTGGTGCGCCTTAAAACCCAATTCAATTCAATTCAGTACATTTTTAACCAAAGTTTGAAAGGTCTAGCGCATACAGTTTGTGAGAAAGTGACCTTAACGCAGAAGTTGAATGTAAACATATAAGTTATCTGCCTTTTGCTTGGAGGGTGAAGGTCACATCTGCATTTCCTACGTGATATGTGATGTACTGACCAAGATATAACTATAACCAAAGATTGCAAGTTCTGGAGCAAAAAGTTTGCGAGAAAGTGACTTAAATGCAAAACACGAATGTTGACGCCGCCATCGCCTTTGCCGCCATCGCCTTTGCCGAAAAAGCAAAATTTATATCTTTTAAAGGCAGATACTTAAATTTTGGATAGCCATCAAAGAAAAATAAACTTATCCCTAAATCATCAATATTCCTCAGACGGTACTGTTATGAGTCAGGATTCTACATCTTTACGTTACACGCTCGGGCGTTACAATGCCTAAGTCAAGAGTGCTCCTATTTCGTTCTTATTTTCACATTTATTCAAAAGTAACGTTTTATTCTGAGAAGCCCTGCAGGTCCTTGACAAGAAATCCATATATCTGCCTCTCTTCTCGATTATACTCCATGGCTGCAATTGGAATGGTTCAATGGAAGTAAATCTAATTAAAGGTAATCCAAGATCCATATTACTAGATTTACCCTCAGGCCAAAATAAAATAATGTTATGGTTCCCATTACATGCTAATAATCAGAGCACCACAAGCATTACACAATATGCCAGTTGGTGTTATTGAGCGTAAAAGTTCATATATAAACTCCTCAATCACTTGGCAACATTATAGACACTAACCGGCCAAATAATGGCAAAAGTATGCTATAAAAATATTTTTAAAACTCTATCCAGTTGCTCAGGTCATAATAATACTGTTTATTGCACCTCGCACAAAATCCTAGGAATTTCATTGGATTAGAGCGGTCATGAGGTGACCATCTATTATTTTATAGTGGGTCAGTAGATTTTATAGAGGGTCACTAAAACAATATGGACTACAATTCCGATTCAAAGTTCAAATCATTTGCAAATAAGGCATTAGAAACAAACATAAGTAAATTTAATAATGTTTTTAAACTGTACCGGTCGTGACGTCAACGTCATGACGTCAAATTGTGCGAACCTCTCAATGACGTTGACGCTCCATTAAAAAAAGGTGCTCGATGCAATAAATCAGTTATTGGGTTTGTTACTGACCTCCTACAGAAATATGTGGGGTCAGTCAGATGTATATGGGGACTCGGCTATTGCCTCACCCCCTATAAATCTTACTATCGCCTCGCCCTCTATAAATCTTACTGACCCCACATATTTCTGTAGGGGGTCAGCAACAAACCCAATAACTAATTATATGTGCCGATTCAAAGTATAGGTTTATTCACAGGTTCTTAAAATATCAATTTCTGAATATGCATACAAGAGCTGTCGGAGAACAGGGGAGCTAGACTATTTGATTTTTCAGAGAACAATAAAAATTATATAGCCAGTATATACCATCAGAAAACAAGGCTAAAACAATGTGGGGGTCGGGGTGGGGTTGGGGGAGCGGGGCGGGTATAGAAACTCTGGTTGATATAAAATTATTATTAGAAGTTCATACAAATTATAGTAAAATTTGGGGCAGGGTGAGAAATTGCTGTCAATTTATAGAAATTTGGGGTCGAAAGGCAACTCAGGTAGGGAGGGGAAATCTGTCATTTTTTTTATTGTGTTCTCATTTATGTTTTGTCTCGCTTTTTCGAAGAAAAAATAGACATAGTGTTGCTTTTCCGGCGGCGGCCGCGAAGGCGTCAACATTCAAGTTTTGCGTTTTGGTCATTTTCTCACAAACTGTATCTTTCAAACTTTTCTTATAGTTGTATCTTGGGTGGTACATCACAACGTGACAAAGCAAATGAGGAAGTGACCTTGACCCTCCAAGCAAAGGGAAGATAACTTAATAATTTTTACGTTCAACTTTTGAGTTTAGGTCACTTTTTCACAAACTGTATGCACTAGACCTCTCAATTTTTGCTTTTAGTTGTATCTTGGGTGATACATTGCAACATGACAAAGCAAATGTGGAAGTAACCTTGACCCTCCAAGCAAGGGGCAGATAACTTGATAAGTTTTACCTTCAACATTTGCGTTGAGGTCAGTTTCTCATAAACTTAATGCATTAGACCTTTCAAATTTCGCTTATAGTTGTTTCTTGGGTAGTACATCACAATGGGTCAAAAAGCAAATATGGATGTGACTTTCACCATCGAAGCAAAGGGCAGAAAACTTTAATTGTTACCTTTACATCACTTTCTCATGAACTATAATTATGCACTAGATGCTTTAAACCTAGTTTATAGCTTAATCTTTGGAAAACACTAAACATTCTATTTTGTTTTGACATAGTTGTGTCTTGATTTTGACCTACTTTTGTGGTTGGTGTTTTTTTGTGTTTTTTTTATAGAATGGCATTTTGCTCATGCCCCAATATGGGTAAAGTATGAATAAGATGCATAATGCTATAAGAAATCTGAGACCAAAATTATATTATTGCACATTTTATGGGCTATCACAATTTGGGAGCCCAGAATTTGCAGAAGACAAAATTACTTACTGCAACCCTTTACAACATACTATAAGGAAACCAATTCCAAAATTTAGTTGAGCTAGGACAAGAAATACTTGTAAACACAGCTTATACACGCAAACCTTGATGTGGGATGCCAACGTGATTACATAAGCTCTTATAGTCTTTAAATAGTCCAGCTAAAAATGAGTTATGAGCTCTTAATTTAACGCTCCAGTTTTGGGTTTTGACCTGGCTGGTTAAAGCCATTTATATTGTATCTTTTGAGTATAGATTCTCAAAATATGTATCTTATTTATATAGATATATCGTGTTACTGTGATACACTTACTAACCAAGTTTCAAGAAAAGCTAAAAATTAATGAGTTTTTTAGATTGGTTACAAGCCAAAATACTGTGATTTTCATGAATTCAAAGTGCATTATTACGGCATTTTAGTGTGAAGTGGCGAGTTTTAGGACTTGTCAAGGATTTTAAGGTTGAACTCATTCTGACGAAGTTTGGTCAAGATCTAAGAGAAAAAGTGTTTATGCAGAATGACACGCAAATGAACATAGCTCCATACCAAATGATAATACCTCCTTTTATGTGTTGTAAAAATGATATTTCCAAAAAAATAAAAAAATATGTTTATTAAAAAAGTTTTAAGGTTCGGTTTTTACAAGTTTTGATAAAACCAAATTACGAATACTAAAATATTACGACAGTCATCTGAATTGTACTTCATGCTATTCAAATCATAAAAATTACATTAAAGTAAAATGTGAAGAAGATGCAAATAAACTTGCATAAAAACTAGTTTTTTCAGTAGTAACCTTTACAGAAGACATCACAATTTCCTCAGCTTAAATTGCCTCAAACGTAGACAAGAAGAAGTCTCATCTCTCGGATGTTGTGCATGCATGCAAAAATAAGAACGTCTTCAATTTATATCTTGCATTTTCTCCTAGAAACTCAACCTGCGGCCACTCCGATAAGCTGAGTACGACGTGAAATTGCAGAATCTAATTCTGCAATTCCCCCAAAGGAGTACATTGACATGTCACACACGTCTCCTCCGATAATTATGTGTCAATTTGTACAGATTTCACTGTTTGTTAAAAACGCAATGGGGATATCAGTCTACTTAAATTTCCAGCAAGAGCTCCAATCAAAGACGTCCATGTTTAGGGATTTAGAAAAGCACTCATAATGCATGATGCTTTCTTATACAGGAGGGTCGAGAGAATCAGATTTTGTGTAGTGCATTGCAACGTGACATAGTAAATGTGGATGTTACCTTCACCTTCCAATCGAAGGGCAGATAACTTAGTAATTCTTATGGTTACGTCTATGACCTTGACCTACTTTTTGGGGGGTGAATTACTGTTTTTATTCAATGTCATTTTTGTTTTTAAATGAATGGACTTAAATATTTGTCGTATACCAGCAAAATATAAACTCACTTGTCAGATTTTGTTTGTCTGTTTTCATTTTCCAGCAATTTTTCCTAACAAAAATATACACTACATTAAGGAATTAAGAAAAACATGTTCAACACAATATTAGCTTTTTTTCCCTTTTTTCCCCTACATTTTGGTGACTGTTGCTTAATGCTAAGAAATGAGTTTATTTTTGTTTTGGTACAGAGTGACTTTTACAAAGAACAGTGCCTTTATCAGCCTTCGGGATCTAGATGGGTGCTGTCTGGAGCAGGTGTGTCGCCTAGTGGGGCCTTGTTCCAGAATAAATGACATATGACTATGCAAAGTGTGGTGAAGGCATGAATAGGTTATAGGAAATACTAATGTCAAAAATTGACCTTGACCTTTATATATTGGGGTGGTAATGTGGATATTGTCATAATGTGTATACATCCAAAGTGTTATGAAATATTACAAACGTTTAGGAAATGTTAGGCTTTGTGACCAAAAAATTGCTTTAGAAATCGGAGTATTACCGCTTAAGGAGTTGAATTGATAATTAAGCTTGTTTTTAGATCCTTACCATTTATAATATTTTACATAATATCTATGTGAAGTTCGTTACAAAATAAATATTGTTTAAAGGGACAATGTCCGTAACTTTTAGCTTATAAACACACACACTAATTACGTTCACAAACATTACACACTAAACATTATTGAATATTTACTAATTAAATGCAAGATTGTTTGACGGTACAACAAAAAAGTGCCGCTTTGTGTGTTTGAACTCGCAGCGCAAACTAAAATTACACCCTCGGGTAATAATAGTGAACGCGCGACTGAGCTTAGCAGGCTATACATATTACGCAATACATTTTATGTAGAAAACCTGATGAGCAGAAAAGGTAAATAATGTGGGTCCCACATTATTTACAAATAATAATGAAACGTTTTTATGCTGATCACTTGAGTAAAGATTCTGCATCCATATCTGTTATGGTTTTAGAAGTATATACAGGGATTGCAAACTTTTTATTATTTTCAGTATATCTGAAGATATAATGGCCATCTTTGATTTTGAAAAAAAAAAGAGAGTTAAAGACCAACTACCGGTACACAATTATAATTAGACATATTTCCATGGTCTCACTTCCATGAAGATCAAAAGACAGGGTTCATACAAACATTCAACAGTAAAATTCAAGGGTTTTTCAAGGGTTTTTCAAGGGTTTTTCAAGACTTTTAATTTCAAATTTAAGGACAATTTTTCTACAATAACCCTGCGTTTTAGTCAGAGCTGATACAAACATAAAGTCCAGTGCTTCTTACTCTTCATATGCGAGCTCAATGCATATTCGCCCATCTTTCCACGATCGATAATTTTGTTGCACAGATAACAATTTGCTGAATGTTTATCACTTTTGAGTTCTCTCACCCAAAGTTTATACTTTGGGTTACTTAACCATCTCTGATTGAATGTACACTTCCCCATAAATTCGTCGAAATGCTGCAGACAGTCTTGTGTCGACTTGCGACCTCGCCAGAAAAGCAAATGGCGTAACACAAATTCAAGGGGAATAATGGCCGAGTGTAGAACGGGGTACCGTTTTTTCCTCGGACACGTTCATGTTGCGTGCATGTACCCACCCGCTCATGTAAAAACATATGCGTGCATTTTTTTTTTTTGCGTGAATGGGCATGCTGTATACAGGAATAGATACTCCACAACAGAAAACAACAATATTTAAGGTTTTTTAAGTTTTTTTATTGATTTTCAAGGCTTTTTCAAGACAATTGTCATTTTCAAGGGTTTTTCAAGTCAGATAGCAAATTCAAGGGTTTTTCAAGACCTGTGCGAACCCTGAAAAGATTTTTTTTTGAGAAATATTGACCACAGTATTTTCATATACAAGTCAACTGGGGATCGACCGGAAAGGTTCCTAAATATGTTGCCTTGAACACGCAGATTTTGCATTTTTGTTAAGTGTGGAGCAAAATACAATGTCAAACCTAATTAACGGTTAAATGCTCTCTATCAAAAATCAACATAATAAAAAAAAAATCCCCATGATACTTATACATACTTTTAAAGTAGAAGATGACATCAAAATAAATATAAAATTAATCAAGGTACTAATAAATACCTCAAGGTGGCTAAGCACATGTCCCTTTAAACAATATATGAATCCGTTGATGAAACACAGCAAATTCAATTGACAGTGAGAAATACAAAGTACAGAATAAATCAACTGATATACCACCAACAAAGCCTTCTAGGAAATCCAGAGTCATAAATTCATACTGGCAAATTACTACAAAAACATCTGAGAAGAGGTTTATTTTCTTGCAAACCCAGATTGTTGAAATCTGGAATTCGGATCAGATGTTAAAAAAGTGCCAATTAAAATACTAGTTCATGTTTTATTGTTTATCTTACAGCCAATAACACTGCTTACAAACAGCAAGTGTGGTCTGTATTTATATGTGTAAGTAAGCTGGCCTTGAACTAGTTTTCAGTAAATTTTAAGATATGGAGGCCATTTTTGATTTTGAAAAAAAGTTAAAGACCAACTAGTCATAATAATTAGAAATATTCCTTTGGTCGAAGTTCCAGGAAGATCAGAAGAAACGTTTTTGAGAAATATTGACCATAACATTTTCATATACAAGAGGTCAATGACCTTGAAGCTCTACTGATTGATTTTGATTTCAGGAAGTAGTCCCTACAGACTTGTTTTTTGAAAATCTATTTTTAACCGTGGCGGCCATCTTGAATTTCCGGCCGACCTGAAATTTTGCTAAGATCAATAAGACATTAAGAGCAACATTCCTGTGAAGTTTCATGAAAATCCGTCAGGTAGTTTCAAAGAAGTAGTCGATACAAGTTTTCATTATATAACTCTATGTAAACAAAGCAGCCATGTTTAAGGTCAAATCAAAACGATTTTCGACAAGGACCAACAACATGTCATACTGATCATTTTAGAAAAAGTCCCATATCAATATCTCTTATTGTTTTGAAGAAGTAGTCGCTACAAACTTATTTATTTTAAATCTATTTTTAGCTGTGGCGGCCATCTTGAATTTCCGGCCGACCTGAAATTTTTCTAGGATCAACTAGACATCAAGAGCAACATTCCTGTGAAGTTTCATGAACATCCGTCAAGTAGTTTCAGAGGAGTAGTCGCTACAAGTTTTTACTATATAACTCTATGTAACCAAAGATGGCCACTGGCAGCCATGTTTAACGTCGAATCAACTTAATTTTCCACAAGGATCTACATCATGTCATGCTGATCATTTTAGAAAAAGTCCCATATCAATATCACTTATAGTTTTCAAGAAGTAGTCGCTACAAACTTATTTTTTAAAAATCTATTTTTAGCTGTGACGGCCATCTTGAATTTCCGGCCGACCTGAAATTTTTCTAGGATCAATTAGACATCAAGAGCAACATTCCTGTAAAGTTTCATGACAATCCGCCAAGTAGTTTCAGAGAAGTAGTCGCTACAAGTTTTTACTATATAACTCTATGTTAACAAAGATGGCCGCTGGCAGCCATGTTTAACGTTGAATCAAAACAATTTTTGACTAGGATCAACATCATGTAATGCTGATCATTTTAGAAAAAGTCCCATATCAATATCACTTATAGTTTTCAAGAAGTAGTCGCTACAAACTTATTTTTTAAAAATCTATTTTTAGCTGTGACGGCCATCTTGAATTTCCGGCCGACCTGAAATTTTTCTAGGATCAATAAGACATCAAGAGCAACATTCCTGTAAAGTTTCATGACAATCCGCCAAGTAGTTTCAGAGAAGTAGTCGCTACAAGTTTTTACTATATAACTCTATGTAAACAAAGATGGCCGCTGGCAGCCATGTTTAACGTTGAATCAAAACGATTTTTGACTAGGATCAACATCATGTCATGCTGATCATTTTAGAAAAAGTCCCATATCAATATCACTTATAGTTTTCAAGAAGAAGTCGCTACAAACTTGTATTTTAAAACTCTATTTTTAGCTTTGGCGGCCATCTTGGATTTCACATCAACATGATTTTTTGCTAGGATCAACTAGACTTTATGGGCAACATTTCTGTAAAGTTTCATGAATATCCATCCAGTAGTTTCAGCTGTGAAGTCGCTACAAATAAAAGTTTACGGACAGACGGACGGACGGACGGACGACGGACGCCGCACCACGGCATAAGCTCTGCTGATCTCTGATCAGTAGAGCTAACAAGTGAATTGGGGGTCAAGTGACCGGCAAAGGATCCTAAAAATGTTGCCTTGAGCTCGCAGATTCTGCCTTTTCGTTCCGTGTGGAGCAAATTTCAATGTCAAACCTAATTAATGGTTAAATGCTCTCTATCAACATAATTAATGAATGAATGAATGAATGGTGTTTTACGGCACGTCGACACATAAATAGGTCATATTGTACGCAAAAATGATGAAGAAATGAAGGATTAATTAAAAATTAATGTAAATATATAAAGATAAAACTATTTACAAGTAAGGGATGGTATGGTAGTAATATAAACTATATATGTAAATCAACAAATGCCCGAAAACGGGTATATAAAGAAGTAAATATATACAAGAACATATTACAATGATTTATATAGTCGGACTTCCTTTAGGAAATCTAAAACTAGACCAAAATCTATAGTATTAAATAACTCGGTCATAGTATTAACATTGTAGTAACTTTGACGCATAGGATCAAAGTCTACACATTCCAGCAATATGTGTTTGACCGTTAACGGTGCAAAGCAGGGTATACATTCTGGTAATTGCTCACCTTGTAATAAATATAAATGAGTATAACGTGTATGCCTTATCCTGCACCGGGCTAGGACAACTTCCTCTCGACGAATGGGTCTACTAGAAGAACGCCATTCTCCGAGTAACGGTTTAATTGAATGGAGTTTATTGTTAACTGACAAATCCCAAGCGGCTTGCCAAGAGTTACGAGTATCTGTGTTAATGCAACTTTTAAAATCAGTATAAGGTAATTTGGTATTAGATATATGTAGCAGCACTATCAGCTCTATCATTACCACGTATTCCTACATGGCTTGAAAGCCAGCAGAAAGTAATAATATTATCAATTATAAGAGAATTGTACTTTTCTAAAAGTTGAAGCACAACTGGGTTATCTTGTTTCATATTAATGGTCATCATCAGATTCCTGAATATAATTTAAGCCATTAGTTCAATTGCCTTAAGTTCAGCTGAAAAGATAGAGGCCTTGTCAGGCAGGCAGCTCTTTATGCTGTGTTTGTGAACAACAGCTGCTGCAGCTACCTTATCTCCATCTTTAGAACCATCTGTTTATATATGTTGAAAGTTACTGTATTTCGATTTAATTTCATTAAATTTGCTTTGAAAGACAGTTACTATTACAAAGATCGAAAATAATTGTTGGTGTTTCCAAAGTCCACGGTGGAATTTGTGGTACTTTGTACTTGACAATCAAACTTAGGTCGATTTCAGTGTCTCTTAATTTTGGTTTAATACGAAGACCAAATGGTCGAATGGCCTTCGGTTTTCGATCAAAAAAGAGGTTCACAACTAGTATTAAAAATATTATCGAAAGTTGGGTTTGAAGGGTCTCTCATCAACCACTCGTTCCATGGTTTTACATATACAACCTGTCAAAGCAACAGGGCGACAATCCACTGGGCCCGCATGATCCCCTCCAGGCTTGGGGACTGGAACAACGACCGCCCCCTGCCAAGAATCGGGGAAGCTTCTCGTCACCCAAACCTTATTAAATATATCAAGAAGTGTAGAGAGACAGGTTTCAGATAAATGTTTTAATAATTGATAATGGATATCATCAGGACCAGCTGATGTATCATGAGCCTTTTTAAGGGATTCTCGAAGTTCTTTGAGAGGGAACAGTTTATTGTATTTTTCCAAGCCTTTCAACTTGAAATTCAGCTTCGTCTGTTCTTTTAGTTTCTTATTTTTTAGAAAATTTGGTTGACAATTTTCAGAAGAAGAGTTTTTAGAAAAAGTCCCTGCCGAAGTGTTCGTAATATCTTTGACAGATGTAATATCCTCATTATCAGTTTTAAGACGACCTACACAACTAGAATTACCTTACCGTCCACTTTCCGGACCATGTTCCACGTCTTCTTAAGAGATGAGCAAGAGTTCATCCTAGAGACATAAGATCTCCAGGACCTCCCCTTGCTATCCTTAATAGTATGACGGGCTTTCGCACGAAAAACTCTTAAATTATGTAAATTATTTTGAGTTGGCCGCAAGTTAAAAACATTCAATGCAGCTTTACGATCGCGGACTGCCTTTTTGCAGTCATCACCGTACCATGGTTTATGTGGGCGTTTTGGATTTGCTGAGGTTTTTTGGAATAGTTTGATCAGCTATATCATGAAGGGGTTTTTGGTAAAAAAAAACATAAAAAAAAACAAAACAAAAAAAAAAAAATCCCCATGAAACTTGTACATCACATGCAGCTTTCAAGTAGAAGAGGGCATTAAAATGAATATAAAATTAATCAAGGTACTAATAAATACCTCAAGGTGGCTAAGCACATGTCCCTTTAAACAATCTATGAATCCGTTGATGAAACACAGCAAATTCAATTGACAGTGAGAAATACAAAGTACAGAATAAATCAACTGATATACCACCAACAAAGCCTTCTAGTAAATCCAGAGTCATAAATTCATACTGGCAAATTACTACAAAAACATCTGAGAAGGGGATTTTTTTTTTTTGCAAACCCAGATCATTGAAATCTGGAATTCAGATCAGTTGTTAGAAAAAGTGCCAATTAAAATACAGGTTCATGTTTTATTGTTTACCTTACAGTCAACAACACTGCCAAAAAACAAGTGTGGTCTGTATTTAAATGTGTAAGGTGGCTGTAATTTATGATATCTTCACAGTTGTCACCCTGTACTTAGTTGTTAATAATTACCTCACACCGAGAGATCTGGAGAGATCAATCATATTTTTTTCTAGAAAGAGATAGTTGATTTAATTTCAAGATAACATCTCTGAAATATTCTCTTTTATGCAGATTTATAGAACAGCATTTCTTCAAATGGCTTAGTTGCCTTAAACCTATTGGGGGGAAAATTAAATGCATTTATTCTCTGCAGTAAGGGGAAATAATCATAGAAGAAAAAATGTTCAATATTACTTAAATTAAAGAGTGCCAGGGTGATTTCCCTTGAAAATAATCTCTGGACAAGTACAGGTGTTGGATGCATTGGATGCACGTGTCTTAATTAAGATGAATGTGAATTAGATTTGCCATATATGGATTTGTCATATATGGAACATGATAAAATGCAACTGAAAAAACAAAAGAGCATGAGTTCAATTGGGTTCATGTTGCACCAACACAAAAAGGTCATACTCAACCGACAGGTCAAACCTCAATTAACATACAGGAATGAACATTCCAGGCCCACCTTCAATTAACATATGGGAATGAACATTGCAGGCCCACCTTCAATTAACATATGGGAATGAACATTCCAGACATACCGTCAATTAACATATGGGAATGAACATTGCAGGCCCACCTTCAATTAACATATGGGAATGAACATTCCAGACATACCGTCAATTAACATATGGGAATGAACATTGCAGGCCCACCTTCAATTAACATATGGGAATGAACATTCCAGACATACCGTCAATTAACATATGGGAATGAACATTGCAGGCCCACCTTCAATTAACATATGGGAATGAACATTCCAGGCCCACCTTCAATTAACATATGGGAATGAACATTCCAGGCCCACCTTCAATTAACATATGGGAATGAACATTCCAGGCTCATCTTCAATTAACATATGGGAATGAACATTCCAGGCACACCTTCAATTAACATATGGGAATGAACATTCCATGCCCACCTTCATTTACATATGGGAATCAACATTCCAGGCCCACCTTCATTAACATATGGGAATGAACATTGCAGGCCCACCTTCATTAACATATGGGAATCAACATTCCAGGCACACCTTCAATTAACATACAGGAATGAACATTCCAGGCACACCTTCAATTAACATACAGGAATGAACATTCCAGGCACAACTTCAATTAACATACAGGAATGAACATTCCAGGCACAACTTCAATTAACATATGGGAATGAACATTGCAGGCCCACCTTCAATTAACATATGGGAATGAACATTCCAGACATACCGTCAATTAACATATGGGAATGAACATTGCAGGCCCACCTCAATTAACATATGGGAATGAACATTCCAGACATACCGTCAATTAACATATGGGAATGAACATTGCAGGCCCACCTTCAATTAACATATGGGAATGAACATTCCAGGCCCACCTTCAATTAACATATGGGAATGAACATTCCAGGCCCATCTTCAATTAACATATGGGAATGAACATTTCAGGCACACCTTCAATTAACATATAGGAATGAACATTCCATGCCCACCTTCATTAACATATGGGAATCAACATTCCAGGCCCACCTTCATTAACATATGGGAATGAACATTCCAGGCCCACCTTCATTAACATATGGGAATCAACATTCCAGGCACACCTTCAATTAACATACAGGAATGAACATTCCAGGCACACCTTCAATTAACATACAGGAATGAACATTCCAGGCACAACTTCAATTAACATACAGGAATGAACATTCCAGGCACAACTTCAATTAACATACAGGAATGAACATTCCAGGCCCACCTTCATTAACATACAGGAATGAACATTCCAGGCACAACTTCAATTAACATACAGGAATGAACATTCCAGGCCCACCTTCATTAACATACAGGAATGAACATTCCAGGCACAACTTCAATTAACATACAGGAATGAACATTCCAGGCCCACTACAATTAACATACAGGAATGAACATTCCAGGCCCACCTTCAATTAACATACAGGAATGAACATTCCAGGCCCACCTTCAATTAACATACAGGAATGAACATTCCAGGCACACCTTCAATTAACATACAGGAATGAACATTCCAGACCCACCTTCAATTAACATACAGGAATGAACATTCCAGGCACAACTTCAATTAACATACAGGAATGAACATTCCAGGCCCACCTTCATTAACATACAGGAATGAACATTCCATGCCCACCTTCAATTAACATACAGGAATGAACATTCCGGGCACAACTTCAATTAACATATGGGAATGAACATTCCAGGCACACCTTCAATTAACATACAGGAATGGTTATATACAATATGTGCAAGTTTGGTTAAGATTGTCCAAGAAATATGGCCTAATGGCCTATGTTGTGTTAACAACATTGATATAAAGACACTGACAAAGTTTGGTAAAGATCAAATACAAAATGAAGGTGCTAGAGTGTAACCTCTGGGGCAGGGCCAAATGTGACCCCAGAGCTACATGTTATATATGACAGCTGTGTGCCTTGTGGTTTCAGAGAAGATGATTTTTTAAGTTCTTCCCTATACAAGTCTATGTAAAACATGTGACAGGGCCAAATGAGACCCCAGGGTACTTGGTAAAGGACCATAAGCTCATAGTAAAATATTTAAAAAAAAAAACCTATGTAAAGCTGTGACGCCTAGGACGGGGCCAAATTTGACCTCAGGGTCACCATTTGAACAAACTTGGTAGAGGACCATTATCTGATGCTACTTGTAATATATGAGAGTTCTGTGCCTTGAAAAGAAGATTTTTTAAAAAAAAATCCTATATGTCTATGAAAAACATGCAAAATCTCAATATACAAACTTTGGACAGCACGGGGCACGACCATTTTTGACCCCGGGGACTTATTTGAACAAACTTGATAACCTAGGCATTGGTGATAATTTTAAAACAAGAGGCCCAAGAGGGCCTGTGGACGCTCTACTGGCTCAAGATAAAGTTTATGTATAAGTGGCCATAAGTCTTTCAAAACAAAAATCATTCAACCAGAACATGGCAATGACAGGTGCAACTAGGCTAAGTGCTGATCATCCACGCCAAGATTCGCTGAAATCTGGCAAAGAGTTCAGAAGAGACTAATCTGGACAAAGTTTGTGTATTAAAACATTTAAAGGGTCACAACTCTGCCAAAAATCATTCAACTGAAATATGGCGATGATATGCACAACTAGGCTTGATACTGATCATCCTTGTCAAGTTTCGTCTGCACAGCCAGGGGTTCAGGAGAACTAGCCCAGAAAAAAATTGTGGTATCAAAATCCTTTAAAGGGCCATAACTCCGCCAAATATCTGTAAACCGCAACTAGGCTTGGTGCTGATCATCCCTGCAAATTTTCATTGAAATCTGGCGAGGGGTTCAGGAGAAGTACATCAGAACAAAGTTTGTGTATTAAAACCTTTAAAGGGCCATAACTCTGCCAAAAATCATTCAACCGGAACACGGCGATGATTTTCACAACTAGACATAGAATTGATCATCCCTAAAAAGTTTCGTTTAATCCGGCCAGGGGTTCAAGAGAACTAGTCAGAACAAAGTTTGTGTATTAAAACCTTTAAAGGGCTAAAACTCCGCCAAAATCATTCAACTGGAACACGGTGACTATGTGGAACTAGGCTTGGTACTGATCATCCCTGCAAAGTTTCAATGAAATCCGGCCAAATGAAGGCCCTTTCGTCTTAATGAGGCCAAGATATAGCATATTTCGGAAAATCAAGGGCCATGACTCCGATGTAAATGGTCCAATCTGGATGTTTTTCGAACTTGTCCAAGCTTTTATTGATATTAACAATCTGGTAAAGTTTCTTAAAGATCGGATGAAAGATGAAGGCCTTATCGTCTTAATGAGGCAAAATATAGGATTTTTAACTAAATCAAGGGCCATAACTCATCTGTTACTGGTCCGATCTGGCTGGTTTTCAAAATTGCCTGAGCTGTCATTGATATAAACAATCAGGTAAAGTTTTGTAAAGATCAGATGAAAGATGAAGGCTCTATCGAATTAACAAGGCAAAATATAGCAATTTCAACTAAAACAAGAACCATAACTCATCTGTTACTGGTCCAATCTGGCTGGTTTTCGAAATTGTCTGAGCTGTCATTGATATAAACAATCAGGTAAAGTTTTGTAAAGATCAGATGAAAGTTGAAGGCCCTATCGAATTAACGAGGCAAAATATAGCATTTTAAACTAAATCAAGGGCCATAACTCTGCTGTTACTGGTCCGATCTGACTGATCTTCGAAATGTCCAAGCTTTCATTTATATAAACAATCTGGTAAAGTTTGGTAAAGATCGAATGAAAGATAAAGGCCCTATCGTCTTAACGAGGCAAAATATAGCATTTTTAACTAAATCAAGGGCCGTAACTCTGATGTTAATGGTCTGATCCTGCTAGTTTTCGAACTTGCCCTAGCTCTCATTTATATAAACAATCTGGTAAAGTTTGGTAAAGATTGGATGAAAGATGAAGGCCCTATCATCTTAATGAGACCAAATATAGCAATTTTAACTAAATCAAGGGCAATAACTCCGCTGTTAATGGTCCGATCTAGCTGGTTTTCGAACTTGTCCGAGCTTTCATTGATATTAACAATCTATGCAAGTTTGGTAAAGATCAAATAATAAATGAAGGTACTAGAGTGTTCACAAGGCTTAATATGGCAATTTTCAACAAAACAAGGGCCATAACTCCGGTGAAATTATTTCGATCTTGCCAGTTTTCGAACTTGTCCGAGCTTTCATTGATATAAAGACACTGGCAAAGTTAAGTAAAGGTCCGATTAATATTGAAGGCCCTAGAGTGTTCACAAGGCAGAAAATAGCATTTTTCAGAAAAGAAAAGGGCCATAACTCCGGTGTTACTGATCCGATTTAGCTAGTTTTCGAACTTGTTTGAGCTTTCATTGATATTAACAATCTGTGCAAGTTTGGTAAAGATCAAATAATAAATGAATGTGCTAGAGTGTTCACAAGGCAGAAAATGGCATTTTTCAGAAAAAAAAAGGGCCATAACTCTGGTGTTACTTAACCAATTTAGCTGATTTTCGAACTTGTCGAAGCTATCATTGGTATTAACCATCTGTACAAGTTTGGTAATGATCAAATAATAAATGAAGGTGTTAGAGCATTCACAAGGCAGAAAATGGCAATTTTCAGAAAAAACAAGGGCCATAACTCCGGTGTTACTGATTTGATTTGGCTGGTTTTCGAACTTGTCAGAGCTTTCATTGATATTAACAATCTGTGCAAGTTTGGTAAAGATCAAATAATAAATAAAGGTGCTAGAGTGTTCACAAGGCTTAATATGGCATTTTTCAGCAAAACAAGGGCCATAACTCCGGTGAAATTTATCCAATCCGACTGGTTTTCGAACTTGTCCGAGCTTTCATTGATATAAAGACACTGGCAAAGTTTAGTAAAGATTCGATAAATAATGAAGGCCCTAGAGTGTTCACAAGGCAAAAGTTAACGGACGGACGACGGACGGACGACGGACGGACGGACGGACGGACGACGGACGACGGACAACTCGCCATCCCATAAGCTCTACTGGCCTTCGGCCAGTAGAGCTAATAAAAACTGTCGAAATCTGTCCAGCGGTTCTTGAGAAAAATATTTTTTAAGGTTTTGACCATATATGGTAATGACGGTCATCTTTGATGTCGCACTGACCTAATTTTAACACATCTAAAAACCATTCATCTAAGGATCATCCACGTAAAGTTCAAAATTGGCCAAGCGGTTTCTGAGGAGAAGACATTTGAAGCCAACGTTTACGATGACGGACGACGGACAAACAGCCTTCGGCTCAGGAAATCTAAAAATGTCAATGTAAAATTTTAATATAAATTAACAAAGTGTAAAAAGTAGGTCGAGGTCATTTATATTGACCTGATGTGACCTGATGTGGGTAGGAACATATTGCTGTCATAAAGATGTAAGTGCGTATGAAGTTTAAAAGCTGTACTTCTTCTGGTACCAGAGTAATGGACATAAGAAGTCACTGACCTTGAAGCTCTACTGATAGGTTTTTGATAGCTGGATCAACATTCCTGTGAAGTTTCATGAAAATCTCTCAAGTAGTTTCAGACGAGTAGTCGCTACAAGTTTTTACTATATAACTCTATGTAAACAAAGATGGCCGCGGCAGCCATGTGTCAAATGTCAAATCAAAATAATTTTCAACAGGGACCAAAATCATGTCATGCTGATCATTTTAGAAATAGTCTCATATCAAATATCACTTACAGTTTTCAAGAAGTAGTTGCTGCAAATTTGGTTTTAAAAATCTATTTTTAGCCATGGTGGCCATACTGAACTTCTGGCCGACCTGAAATTTTGCTAGTATCAACTAGATATCAAGAGCAACATTCCTGTGAAGTTTAATGAAAATCCGCAGAGTAGTATCAGAATAGTAATCGCTACACGCTTTTACTATATAACTCTATGTGAACAGCAGCATAATTTTTGACAAGGATCAACATCATGTCATGCTGATCATTTTAGAAGAAAAAAAAATATCAATATCACTTATAGTTTTTAAGAAGTAGTCGCTACAAACTTGTTTTTTAAAAATCTATTTTTGACTGTGGCAGCCATCTTGACTTTCCGGCCAACCAGACATTTTGCTAGGATCAATTAGACACCAGGAGCAACATTCCTGTGAAGTTTCAGATGAGTAGGCCTACAAGTTTTTACTATATAACTCTAGGTAAACAAAGATGGCCGCTGCTGGCCATGTTTAGTTTCAAATCAAAATAATTTTCAACAAGGATCAACATCACATCATGCTGATCTTTTTAGAAAAAGTCCAATATCAATATCACTTACAGTTTTTAAAGGGACACATGGCAATCTTGAGTTTTATTCAAACATTAAAATTTGCTCCCAAATTTACTTATCCTGCGTCATTTTGACTTTAAAACTGCTTGCATATGATTAAATAAAAAATTGAGATTTCAATTTTCTTCCCTATTTCACCAAATTTATAAACATATTATTGATGCACTATTATAAAAATTTAGTAATATGTAAATATAATTTGCTTTGAACTATTCTATCAATTACTATTAATGATTGAACAAATGCAAGTGAAGAGAAAAACTAACAGGACGCCGTGAGTTTTTAAAAAATCAAGATTGCCGTGTGTCCCTTTAAGAAGTAGTCTCTACAATCTTGTTTTTATACCCCCAAAGGGGTGCACATAGTAGTCAACCTGACATTTTATTTTGCTAGGATCAATAAGACATCAGGAGCAACATTCCTGTGAAGTTTCATGAAAATCCGTCAATTAGTTTCAGAGGAGTAGTCGCTACAAGTTTTGCTATATAACTCTATGTAAACAAAGATGGCCGCTGGCAGCCATGTTTAATGTCGAATCAAAAATGATTTTCAACAAGGACCAACACCATGTCATGCTGATCATTTTAGAAAAAAGTCCAATATCAATATCACTTATAGTTTTCAAGAAGTAGTTGCTTCAAACTTGTCTAGCTTTGGCAGCCATCTTGGATTTCACATCAACATGAATTTTTGCTAGGATCAACTAGATATCATAGGCAACATTTCTGCAAAGTTTCATGAAAATCCACCCAGTAGTTTCAGAGCAGTAGTCGCTACAAAAAAGGTTTACGGACAGATGGATGACGGACACCGCAAAACGGCATAAACTCTGTTGATATTTGATCAGTCGAGCTAATAAAAACTTGAATATATATAAATAGTGTAAAAAGTAGGTCAAAGTCATTTACCTGATTTGGGTAGGAACAGATTGATGTCATACAGGTGTGTATGAAGTTTGGAAACTGTATGGCTTTTGGTATCTGAGAAACTGAGTTAATAAAAAACTTGAATGTAAAACTTCAATGTAAACTAACAAAGTGCCGAAGGTAGGTCAAGGTAATTCATATTGACCCAGTTTTCATTGAAAAATATCGCTGTCATATAGTTATCAACATTTATAAAGTTTGAAAGCTCTAAGGCATTTGGTGTTGGAGAAATGGACTTAACAAAAAACTTTGATGTAAATAAACTTGAATGAAAAACTTTGATGTAAATTAACAAAGTGTAAAAAGTAGGTCAAGGTCATTTATACTGACCTGATTCAGGTAGGAACATATTGCTGCCATATAGATTTAAGTGCGCATGAAGTTTGCAAACTGTACGGCTTTTGGTATCTGAGAAATTGACTTAATTAATTGAATGTAAAAACGGGACATAGGGATGTGACGTACATCCGTCCGATGGGACGTACGGAAGTGACGTATGGACGGACGGACTTGATGTACATCTGGACGGACAAGGGTAACACTATATGCCCGCACCACTTTCATGGCGGGGAATAAAAAGTATGCAGAATGGGCCTAGAACATTCTCACATGCAGAACTGCACAGAAATGCTGTAAATTATGTTGTAGATACTCTACTGTATTTCTCATAATAATAGCTCCCCCGCCCCCTCCCCACACACACACCTTTTTGTTTTTAGAAATCTTACATTCCTAGAAAATCAAAAAAATCCAAAAGATGTTCAAAATCCAATTAATGTTTGATCTTTTGTAAAATAAAAGAAAGATTTATATTTTAGATTAAAAGTGAATGACATTATAGGCTCAGTTTGGGGTATACACTCTGGCAAGAACTGCTTTAAGTATAATAAGAGCACCCACTTTGCTTTTCAATAGCGCCAGGGCCTTTACTTTTAGGGGAATACAGTATTTATACACTGGCGTCACAAATCATTGTTGTTGGCAACCACTGGAACAACATATATAACAAGACAAAATGAACATGAATTTGGGAGAATTCTTCATTCAGAATAACACAGGCAAAAAATGAGCGCAAAAAAATGCACATGAAAGTGGTTCATAAAGAACTTAAAAGTGCCACAGGAAGTGATGCAGAAAGACTTGTGCATAAGCAATGTGATAATGATGATATGTGACAGCAAGAATAGACAAACAATTTGTTTTGTTTGTTCGTTTGTATGGTGTTTTACGTCATTTTCAACAGACGTAAGTTATATATGACGGTCGATTTTTTGTGGTGGAGGCAGGCCACCCATTTTTCCTGGGTAGAACCAGTACTGTACACCTCCCGCCATCCGTAAGAATCGACACTTCCTCACTTACAAGTCGAGATCCCAGTGGGATTCGAACCCGCAGAGGTGAGAGGTGAAGGTTTACAACGCAACATCGTGAACCATTTGGCCACGGAGACAAACAAAATTATTATTTTATAATCGGGGAGAGTTGGAATGTTGCATTTCATTTAACTCTCACAAATTGTACAAATGCATTTTTCCGGAACAACATGCATGTATTCTCATGATTCTTATTTAAAAGGAGCCACATATAATTCTTAAAATAGATTTTTAAGCTAAAAATAGATTTTTAAGCTAAAAATAGATTTTTAAAAAACAGAATTGTAGCAACTACTTCCTGAAAACTATTTATGAGTGATATTGATATGGGACTTTTTCTTAAATGATAAACATGACATGATGTTGATCCTTGTCGAAATATACAACATGCCATATGATATTTATATCATACAGCTGTTTCAGATAATTTTCATATGAGTCTAAATTCATAAAATTTTCATTTTTAAAAATATGTACATTCACACATTTTTGTATAATTTTAACATATTTAATGTTACAGCTTTCATAGTTCTATGATACCAATGGTTTTCTTTAAAAATCTGTTATTGCTTCTTTTATATAAGTATCTTATAATCACTAAATGCCACTGGGAGCGTAACATTTTTGAAAAGGGGGCGTTTCTTTGAGACCAAAAATATATAATTTAACTTTTAAATCAGACATTATTTAATGATTTTTTTTATCAAGAAGACCAAAGTCCGCATGTCAATTAATAAATGTATTGAATTTTAAGTTTTCTAGTGATTTTGTGAGTTCCATTGTGAATGGAACAGATTAACTTGCATCTTCTGGTAAGTTTTAAAAGAGATATTTCTGAAAAAAAGGGGTGGTCGTTTATTAGGGGAGGGGCATTTATTAGGGATTGTACGGTATCATATAAATAAAGGTCTCATATGAGCATTAAAATAAGAACCATATAAAACTTATGTGAGGCAAAATTGGTAACCCCTGAAAGCAGGACATAATGTTCAAGAATACCTCTCACTTTTTATTGAGAATAACAAACATCAACACTAATTTATAATAACTTCCTTCCTCAAAGTACACCTAGGTATTACAAACATGCCTACACCCACTGCAGGCATTTGAATTTGACAACTAGGAACTAAATTTTCTCATAACCCATCACTTCGGGTCATACAGCTGCCAGTTTTTATGCCATTTACAATAGAGTCCCTGCCAACCGTTCTTCAAAACAAACAAACAAACAAACAAGAAATGACAAAAAATAGCGAAAATGAGAAAAATGCCATAGTTACTAAACATTAATTCCACACCACATAATTATATACAACATCCTAATGATGCAAAACTAGATCAGAAGTCCATTAATGCTCAAAGCAAAAAGAAGCCCAAGGGGCCTTGAAGACTTACAGAATTAACCCTTAGTCCCCATAATAGACTGTCCTTTCTTTAATTTAGACCAATCCATTTATGTTACAAAGGGGTGTTTTGAGGAAATGACTGATAAGCAGCCAGACATTGTAAACCCTGATCAGCCTGCGAGTAAATCAGCCTGCGAGTTACTGGGTTTACAATGGACACAAAGGCTATTGTAGGGTTAACAAAACCACACTATGCTATACAATGTATGATTGTTATGATAATTATTTTTACCGAAATCACAGGTGCATGGAACTCTCAGAATCAGTTCCAAGCTATCAGACTGTCCCCCATTAAGTACATATATTTATAAAGGCTTCTAAAACACATCCAGAATCTCTTAAAGGGACTGGATGCGATCTGGGAGATTGGTGTCAATCTAGCTACAAATGAAAACCCTCGTAATGTGCTTCAGTTCAAGAAAAAGTTGAAGAAAATAGGGCCGTTACCCCCGTTACTGTATACGAGGTCGATTTTCATGCCGAATTGATATGCATATCTCGACATCATAGGTAAACATCCTGTAAAGTGGTGGGTGGTGTGGACATGAAAGTAAGCACATCATTTTTATTGTGAAGCGAACAAGAAATATTTTAGAAACAAAACTCTAGACTGGGATAACCAGTCCTAGCACTACCCTTATACGCTGACCTTCAAGCAATGGAGCTACGATTACCGTTTTTTATGAAATCTTTGGTTTGACCTTACCTTCTGCATGCGAGGTGGATGCTTCACCACTACGCCAATGCCACAGCTGAATGGCCTACAAAGCATGCTGAATGTTTCTAAATAATATTATATCAATATTCAGTGGAAGTGGCGTAAAGAGTCGAAGGACATGATAATTTTGTCTGAATGGTTTGAATGATGTTTTTATGTAATTTTTTAGCACATATTAGATCATATATGACGCCATTTTTTTTGTCATAGAGGCAGACCACATCATTTTTCCTGTGTAGAACCAATACTATATACCTCCCGGCATCCGTAAGAATCGACTCTTTCTGACTTACAAGTTGAGCTCCCAATGGGATTCGCATCTTGAGATATTTATCAAGTGCCAAATTTAGTTACATCTCAATTTATTTAACCAATATCAACTAGGAACTTAGCTGCCAGAATCATAGCTCTTATGGTGTGTTCCTATCACAGAGCTACAACGGGACCCCTTTATAGATTAGTGAGGTATCCGGATTGACACCCGTACTCACGTTCCTGAAGAAATCACGCAATGCCTGCATAAATAACGTTTTATTTGTCTTTGGTATTTTAACCATAGGTCTTAATGAATAGTCGAAGCAAAAGTTTCAATTAGTAATACACCAAAAATAACTTAACTATTTTAAAAGTTATTAAATATGATTTGCAAATATTATATAAATATTGCATCCCAGTGAGGGTGACAGTGGATATTGTCAACCTGAGGAAAATAATGTCACCCGAGGTGAAGTTTTTTCCGAAGGTTGACAATATCCACTGTCACCCTCACTGGGATGCAATCTTTATTTTATTATACCGAACAAAAATATTATGATATTAAAATTAAATATATGAGGGGGGAAAAATCTGCATAATTTTATTTATTTTTTTAATTTATATTGTTATACCAGTTTTGATTTGTATTTGTTTATTGTCGTTTGGTAAACCAAGCATATTACGACTGACATAACTTCAAGTGTTTTTTAATAAGGGGATCCACCGATTTCCATTGCGCAAAGCGTGTCGTAATTGGAAAAACCCAACACCTATTTTTATGCTTCCCATCATGTGATAGTAAAAACTGTTTACCGGTGAACAGTAAAAATTGCTTCACGCTAAAGGTATGGGCAATTTATACAGGAGTGTAAACATGAGGTATAATAATTCACAAATTATGCACAGAAAATGGAGAAATGCTGCAATTTTTTTAGAATGATTATTGCCGTATTTGCCTTTAATATCATAATGAGTGCCTTGTGCCCCTTTAACATCATAATAGTGGCAGCAGCTAAAAACACAATGTCATAATTTATCTATAGCATGATTATGAACCATGCCAGAAAAAAGCATGTAATTGACACTCACATGTGCTGCCATAAAAAACACAAGTGTCAAGACAAGATGTAAAACGCATCAATAGGTCACAAGGTGCATTCTAGTGCATTCTGGGTAAAAGCTAAGAAGTTCAAGTGTATGGTGATGAGTACAGGATTGTTAGTAAACTTGTTAAAGAGCGTGCCATCGAGCAAACTAATTAAAACGTGAACAATTAAGGAGGACTCAGATCAGAAAACCTTTGTATTCAAGGCAGAAGTAAAGTTGACACTTGAGGTGCAAACTAAGGGGATTGTTTCCATACATTTTTGTTTGTTTTATTAAAGGGACATACGGCAACCCTGAATTGTTTATCAACCATTAAAGGGACACATGGCAATCTGTTTTTTCTGAAAACTCACGGCGTCCCGCTCGTTTTTTTTTGCATAACTTGCATTTGTTCAATCATTAATAGTAATTATAAGAATAGTATTAAGCAATTTGTTTTTGCGTATTATTAATTTTTGATATTATTGCACCAATAATATATTAAAACTTATAGTATAATAAGACGAAATAGTGAATACTTCAAATTTGATTTATTTAAATGTGACCAGGGTAAAAGTAACAATAATACTGGATATATAAAACGAGACATCCATTTCAAATATTTCAAGATTGTCGTGTGTTCCTTTAAAAGTAGCATCCTGCTTTAATTAATCCAACACCATTTTGACTTTAAACCAGCTTGCATATAATTAAATAAAATTCTGAGTTTTTATTTTTCATTTTATTCAACCATAGGTTTAAATATATTAATGGTGCAATATAATCAACAGTTAATAATATGCATAAGCAATTTGCTTTATACTGATCCTATAATTAATATTAATGACTGAACAAAAGCAAGATGTAGAAAACTTAACGAGAGTTTTAGAAAAATCCGAAGTTCAAGACTGCCATGTGTCTCTTTATGACCAAATAAAAAAAAAATTGCTTTAAGACCAAATAAAATATTAATTTGATTCCTTAGTAACAGGCTGAAAAACAATTGAGAAGGCAGACAAACATTATAATATACTTAACGCCATTAAAAGTGAAAGTTTTTTATTTTGTGTTTATTTCCAAGATCGATTGTAGTGTTATGTACATGTTAGAAATTAACCACATTCCCTATAAATTTGGTGACCGATCAAATATCATGTATAGAAAAAAGTAAAATCGGAATTATGCAATCGATCTTGGAGAAATTTTAATTAAAAATCAACACAATATAAAAAAAATTGCACTTTTTTTTTTTAATGGTGTTAAGTATATAAACCAATTTCAGTGCAAAGAGTTCAACATTTTTTGTATAATAGAAAATATGTCCATTGGACAAGGATGCCCCACTTAAGTGCTGTCATTCGCATAAATATCAATAACATATGGAAGTAATTGTCAAGGTCATTTCACTGACCTTATTTTCACAGAAACATGTTGCAGTCATCTTGATGTTAGTGTATAATCACATGAAATCTGAAAGCCTTGCCTCTTTTAGTGTGCAAGAAGTTGACTAAACTAATGAGTAAGAAATGCCAATATCATTCATACTAGCAAATTATGTTTACAAATATTAGAATAAATACAAAAAATTTGCTGCGAAAGATGGTGATACTGTTTGATGTCCTTCTTCAACATTTCTAAATGTAACTCGCTAGAAGTAATCTTTATGGAAAGATGAAAATCTTTATGGAAAGATGAAAGGACAAGGAATTGCAAGAAATAAAATTTTACGACATATTATTACGTCAAGGTGTGATAGCGGTTGTTGAAAATTGGTAAAATCTGAAAAAATTAAGCAAAAACAAAACAAAATAGCGGTCGCCTAAGAAGTGAGTTTGTTTCTAAACCAGCGAAATAGTTTCTTTTTCACCACGAACCAATAAAGAAAATTAATTGGCTAAAAAAGAAATTTTATACACTTTCTATCAGTATATGGCTTTTAAAAATCGGTAAACTATTCTTCAAATTATTAATTACAATGTAACACTACCATTCGTTTGTGTATAGCTGATGCATATAACACGCCCGATAGAGCCGTAAATCGATGGATACAGGTAGAGACGACAACCATATTTTGGAATACAACGTTGTTTCAAGACCAATTATTTAAGGACCCTGGTTTTCGTAAGAAAAAGAGTATTTAACTCACATAATGACCTTCAGTGTGATCTTGACCTTTATATTTTAGTATGGTCACATCGATGTTGTCATGATGAGTATATATAGAAAGTTTGATGAAGAAATATCAAGAAATGAGAAAGTTATACCAACGTTAAGCTTTTGTGACTGACGGACGGACTGACGACAAAGTGATCCCTGTGTATCGCATTTTCTTCGAAAAGGCGACACAGAAAGTGGAATATAAAACTTTATTATAAATTAAGTATGAAAAGTAGGTCAAGGTCATGGTCATTCATCTAATACTTTTGTTAGGAGCATAATGTTGTCATATTGATATAAACATGTGTACAGTTTATGAACGCTCCTCAGATTCAGGCCTGGAATTCCCCAACCATTCTTCAAACTATAATTCTTAGACTTGAGCTCAAGTACTGAAAATTAGTTCACAGTTATTTCCATGACCTTCAAAGATAAACAATCGTGAGAAGTTGTTATTTATTAGTATGCATCGTATCTATACATAGCAGCTTGTTATGAATGTTTATTCTGTAAAGTTATAAAAATATTTGTGATTGAAATTTGCATACTTGAGCTTTAGTATAAGAATATTCTCAAGAATGGTTGGTGAATTCCAGGCTGGTGCCTGAGAAATGGACTTAAAACTCGAATGTAAAACCTTTCTGTACCTTCATCCGGACGGATGTAAGGACAGGGGTAACACTATATGTCCACTCCACATAAATAACATGCTTTTATTAAGGTAAACAACTTTAATCAAAATATAAATCAGATTTAAGCCTACTTTTGTGGGAATATTATGAAGCAGATAACCTAAATACTAAAAACACCTTATTTTACTTAATTCTCCTTCATAATTTAAAGTTTTAGGTAATGTTATTAAGTATTACTGATGCTGCTAAAAATTCTAATTGTCCTGGCAAATATTCTCTTTTTGAATAGAAAACAAGCAAATATTTTAAGTATTTCGCAATATCTGAAGTAGGCAAGGGGGATAAACAACAGCACCAAGAATAGTCAAAACAAATTGTAAAGACAACAGTTTTGATATTTTCGCACAGTTTTAAGGTTAATGCAACATTCTTTGAATAACAGTGCAGGTAATTTGTGTGTCTGCACACTTTACAAATGAAATTATTTCAAAAGTAAGACCTATTAATATAGATTAAGGTAGTTCAAAATTGGCTACAACTAAGGTTAAGGAGGTTTAAAATTGGCTCCGAAACATCCAAAACAAGTGGCAGTATAAACAGGTGGTTTGGCGGAATCCAAAACGAAGACCAAAGGATGATAAGGGGCAAAATTGGCCCGCAATATTACAAGTTTTAATGCACAAGTTTTGAATATCTAGTTAGCACAAATGAACTGAATCGTTATTAAAACTCATTACAAGTATGTTTGAAGGCTCTAAATGAGTTTATGAGTCAAACAAATAAGACCGTTTCTTTCAAAAAAACGACATTTTTATTCATTTTCAGCAGTGTTCAATCAGTTTTTGGTCTTGAAAATACAGAGCACACCCTTGAGCACAGCTGATTTTTTGTTGAAACAGGTACTTGATAGCGATGCATCATCAGCCAAAAAACTGTGTGTGCTCGAGGGGCGCTCTATATTTTTAGGATCAAAATCTTGCCCAGAAAGGTCCAAAATCTACAAAATATAACACAATTACCAAAAAAGCCATTTTTTGAGACTGTTAATTCTTCTAGATAAATAAAATAAAAATATCTTTTGAATATAGAATATGATCAATTTACTTCAACATGCACAACAGCATATTTTTTGCATTTTGAATATTTTGGGGGCCAAAATACCCTCTTATCAAACCTTGTCATTTTCAAAAAAACTTTTTCAAAAAACAAATATCCAAAAAATCCGAACATAAAAAAGATTCATATAAATATAGTTGAGAAGTTTAGGTTACGATGATTTATACATAATTGTAAACAATCTCGTTCGAATTGAATTGAATTGAATTGGGGTTTTAAGGCGCACCAACACATGAAGGTTATATGGCGCCTAGGCGCACCAACACATGAAAGGTTATATGGTGCCTAACAGGAAATCCTCCATTTACATCGAGATAAAATATGGAGAATGGGCCTAGAACCTTCTCACCTGCAGAACTTCAGAGTTGCTGCAAATTCTATTGTAGACACTCCATTTAGGCTGGAGCGACGTTTATTGTTTTTCTGCCACTGCTGAAGTGATTTGAGCGAGATGGCACCTGAAACAATGCAGGGGTCTTGATGAAGACCTTTAATGAACATGAACAAATAATGATAAAAGGAACATGAATTTGTGGGGTTCTACCCCTCTGTCTACCCCTCCAACAGGATCTGCAGTGGCCCTATTCTTTGCCCCGGAACCACACGGGGCGCCAAATCGTTCGAGAGGAGCAACAAAAGTGCTAAGGAACACATGGCAATCTTGAAGTTGTTATTCTACTATAGGTTTAAATATATTATTCGTGCAATATAATCAAAAGTTAATAACATGCAAAAAAGCAAGTTTCTATGAAGTATCTATCCCTTTTCCGTTCAAATTAAAAACGTTTTTCAAGTTCAAGTTGTTTACAAGTGCCTCTATGCATTGTCATATACGCATTTCAAAGTTATGGTATGCATGTATTTCATTTATCATTAAAACTTTCGCACAATTTTAACACTGATCAATATAACCCATTTACAATATCATTTCTCTGTTAATTTATTTTCAAGCTTAATAACATTTTCAGCTTTTAAACTAACACAATCTTTCAATGGTATATCGATTATTAACTTACGATGACAGTATTCCATTATTTTACATCAATTATCAACTCTGGTGCATTTCTACTCTACCAGGTATATAATTATGCTCCCCTCAAGCCCAATAAGCTATTGAGCAGAAACCAATTTTCTATTTACTTTTTACAGTGACCTTGACCGTTGACCAACTAACCCCAATAACAATTCCAAGCTTCCATTTCATTCGTCGCACCTTGTGTTGAAGTTTCGTTACAATCCCACAAAGGAAACTACAGTTACTGTGCAGAAACCAATTTTCCAATCTCATTAAAATCATATCCTAATTACGCTTTGATAGTCTCTGCTATAGAATCTGACAACACTGCCTTGGAGGTCATGTCAGATCGACCTTTCATCTAATCATGCAATATTCATGAGAAGATCAACTAAATTCAATCAATGAAATTGCGCGTTTCATATGCACTTTAGATGATGTTCGAGTGAACTGAACAAACGAAAATCCACATATATCTATATCCGAAAAAAGATAAAGTCTTCGTGTGTTATTGCTGTGGATTGCACGATAAATTCCAAAAAATGCACTAAATGGCATGTTTTACATCAAGAATACGAAGAAAATCAACATTCGAAACAGTATCTGAAAAATATCCTACCGAAATGATGATTACAACATTAGCTTTTCTAAATAGTATGCGTTAGTACGTCTGGCCCGCTTAGCTCAGAAAACAGACTATTGCAACGTTCTATTATATTACCGCGAGGGTTCATCAAACTGTCAAACAATCTTGTTTTTTTTCAGTAAATATCCAATAATGGTTGGTGGGTTATGTTTGTCAATGCAAGTATTTATAAAACTAGTAAAAGTTATGGACATTGTCTCTTTCACACGGGATATTTACACATAATGCTTGCATTGCAATATATTGCGTTCTTTTTTACCATCAAACTCTAAAATAGCTAACCCTGGCGCGTAACACTATACTAAACGCCATTAAAAGTGCAAGTTTTTTTATTTTGTGTTTATTTTTAATCAAAATGTTTCCAAGATTGATTGCATAATTCCGATTTTACTTCTTTCAATATATGAATTTGATCGGTCACCAGATTTAAAGGGAATGTGGATAATTTCTAACATGTACATAACACCACAATCGATCTTGGAAATAAACACAAAATAAAAAAACATGCACTTTTAATGGCGTTAAGTATATTTTTAGGAAATACCTTCTTCGGGTCTTTTATTTTATACGATCAGTGTAACTTCCTAGTTTATGGCGCATTCAGTTTATGTTAATAAATCTAATACACAAAAACTGTAGTCCTGTGAAGTTTCATGAAAATCTGTGTCAAGTAGTTTCAGAAGAGTCGTTACTGCTGGCAACCATGTTTAATGTTGAATCAAAATAATTTTCAAAAAAGGACCAACATCATGTCATGCTGATCATTTTAGAAAAGTCCCATATTTTATATATATTCACTTATCAAGAAGTATTTGCTAGAATTTTTTTTTTTTCAAAAATCTATTTATAGCCATGGTGGCCATCTTGAATTTTTGGTCGATCTGAAATTTTCCTAGGATCAACTAGACATCAAGAGCAACATTTCTGTTAAGTTTTATGAAAATCCTTCGAGTAGTTTCAGAGGAGTAGTCGCTACAAGTTTTTACTATATGACTATGTAAACAAAGATGGCCACTGGCAGCCGTGTTTAATGACGAATCATAATGATTTTTGACAAGGACCAACATCATGTCACGTTGATCATTTTAGAAAAAGTTCTATATCAATATCACTTATAGTTTTCAAGAAGTAGTCGCTACAATTTTTTTTTTTAAAAATCTATTTATAGCTGTGGCAGCCATCTTGAATTTCCGGCCGACCTGAAATTTTGCTAGGATCAACTAGACATCAAGAGCAACGATCCTGTGAAGCTTCATGAAATTATGCAAGTAGTTTCAGAGGAGTAATCGCTACAAGGTTTTACTATATAACTCTATGTAAACAAAGATGGCTGCTGGCAGCCATGTTTAATGTCGAATCAAAATGATTTTCAACAAGGACCAACACTATGTCATTACAAACTTGTTTTTTAAAAATCTATTTTTAGCTGTCATGGCCATCATGAATTTCCGGCCAACCTGAAATTTTGCTAGGATCAACTAGATATCAAGAGCAACATTCCTGTGAAGTTTCATGATTATCTGTTTAGTAGTTTCAGAGGAGTAGCCGCTACAAGTTTTTACTATGTAACTCTATATAAACAAAGATGGCCACTGGCAACCAAATTTAAAGTCGAATCGGAACGATTTTCGACAAGGACCAATTATCATGCTGATCATTTTAGACAAAGTCCCATATCTATATCACTTATATTTTTCAAGAAGTAGTCGCTACAAACTTGTTTCTTAAAAATCTATTTTTAGCTTTGGTGGCCATCTTGGATTTCACATCAACTTCAATTTTTGCTAGAATCAATTAGACATTATGCACAACATTCCTGTAATGTTTCATGAAAATCCATCACGTTGTTTCAGAGGAGTAGTCGCTGTAAAAGAAAATTACGGACAGACGGACGGACGACGGACACCGCACCACGGCATAAGCTCTGCTGATATTTGATCAGTAGAGCTAATAAGGCCAGAAAGAAAAATACCTGTGTTTCTGGTTACCCGACCGTCCCTATTTTTTGGCGCCGACCCTAGTTTTTTATTATAAAGAAAGAAAAGACGAAAAACTAGGTACGAATCGGTATTGTACGAAAAAATTGAGTACGAAACACGCGCTAAAACATGGCCGCATTCATGGTGCACTGCGCGTCTGTTTTGACTATTATAATTGGAAAATGCAGCCATGGGACAGAGCAGAAGTTATGAAAAACATTAATCATGACATGCTGCCAGCAGATTTGATCTTCCAATACCACCCAGCCTCAAGAAATGATAAAATTCAATCTTTCACAGCCACATGTAAGATGGAACTCTCAGGGTCGGAGCTATTGAGATCACTTTTTGCCTGTCACTCCGTCTGCTGTTCGTCAACAAATAAACTCATAATGGCAGAAAATATTTGTTTTCAATTTATTTTATTCAAAACAAACAAGTTAGATATCATGAGGTTATTTTCCTTCTCTCCTTGCAAAATCACTACAAATTAACTACTTGACAAAGTTAAAGATACCTTTAACATCGTCCAAACCACATGAGCAAAAAAAAGAAAAAAGAAAAAAGAAAGAAAAGATAAAAATACCGACCTACCTACCCTAACTTTTTCAGCTGAGTAACCAGAAACACAGGTATTTTTTTTTTCTGGCCTAAGAGAACATCTGTATTAAGCGACCATTTCCGGTATTTCCCTTGAGCGGTCTCTTAAACCAGGTTTGACTTTATTAATATTATAATTAATATTTATGATGGAACAAAGGCAATGTATGTTGAAAAACCGGGGATGCCGCGCGTTTTTAAAATATCAAGATTGCCGTGTGTCCCTTTAATAAACAGGCAATCAAGATATTGCGGTAGTTGTAGGACATTGAGGAGCCTGTCTACATTTCACCTTATAGGTGCAAATATTTATTATTTCATAGAATACACTTACACACAAGTATTTATCGCAAGTAATAAGCAATTTGTTACAAAATTAAAATCAAAATATCACTTATTAGAATATATAGTTCGGTATTATTCCCCAAGGAATTTAATATAAAGACAATTTAAAGTTGAAATCTTACCTGTATTGAAGAAGTCAATAACTTTTCCTACATGACATGGCCTAATATTCTGTACGTAGTTTATTTGAAATAAAATATGTTTAAATGTTTATCGTTTCTGTTTTGAAATGACATAAAATCAGATTTTTGTTCCCTCTTAAAAATCATCCTAAACTTGTTATAATGTGCTGAAGTTTCATCACCAACTGGTTGATAAGACAACATATCACCGTCTTACCTAACCCACAGTCTATCACATGCAATGAGATAACATCAGAGAGAGAAAAAAGATAGTTTTTAATCAGTTGAGACTACAGCAAACTCAGTGGCAAGGAAAGAAGACTTGGCCGTGATGAAATATATACTGCTCAAAATAAGACAACTACATGTAGTAGCCAAAGTTACTGGTATACTGTTCAAAATAAAACAAGTAATACTCAAAGTCCATTATAGCATTACTATACTGCTCAAAATAAGACAAGCAATTCTCAAAGTCCACATTACAGCATTACTATACTGCTCAAAATAAGATAAGTTGTATTCAAAGTACACATTATAGCATTAATATAATTCTCAAAATAAGACAAGCAATACTGAAAGTCCACATTATAGCATTACTATACTGCTCAAAATAAGACAAGCAATACTCAAAGTCCACATTATAGCATTACCTTACTGCTCAAAATAAGATAAGTAGTACCCAAAGTCCACATTATATCATTAATATACTGCTCAAAATAAGGTAAGTAGTATCCAAAGTCCACATTACAGCATTAATATACCGCTCAAAATAAGATAAGTAGTACCCAAAGTCCACATTATATCATTAATATACCGCTCAAAATAAGATAAGTAGTACCCAAAGTCCACATTATATCATTAATATACCGCTCAAAATAAGATAAGTAGTACCCAAAGTCCACATTATATCATTAATATACTGCTCAAAATAAGATAAGTAGTACCCAAAGTCCACATTATATCATTAATATACCGCTCAAAATAGGATAAGTAGTACCCAAAGTCCACATTATATCATTAATATACCGCTCAAAATAAGCTAAGTAGTACCCAAAGTCCACATTATATCATTAATATACCGCTCAAAATAAGATAAGTAGTACCCAAAGTCCACATTATATCATTAATATACTGCTCAAAATAAGATAAGTAGTACCCAAAGTCCACATTATATCATTAATATACCGCTCAAAATAAGATAAGTAGTACCCAAAGTCCACATTATATCATAGTCCACATTATATCATTAATATACTGCTCAAAATAAGGTAAGTAGTATCCATTTAGACCATCGACAACCGTGTGTCACCTTGACCTTGGTGATAGGGACCTAGGAGTTGTTCAGGACATGCTGTCACTAACCTTTTGGTAAACCTTTATCAAAATCCATCGGCTGGTTCAAAAGTTAAAGGGACACAGTCATGGCAATCTTAAATTTATTAAAACTCGCGGCATCCTGTTAGATAGCTTTTGCATATTACTAACTGTTGATTAGAGAATGCACCAATAATATATTTAAACTTATGGTAGAATAACAAAATAAATCTAAAACACTCAAACTTTTAATTAATTATATTGAAGCAGGTTTAAAGCCAAAATAATACTGGATTAATAAATCGAGATGCAAATCTAAATGCTTGGTAAAAATTTCAAATTGCCATGTGTCCCTTTAAACAGGAAGATAAAAATTACCAAAAGAACTAACATATGGACAAAGTGGTAACTAAATGCTCCCCCCTCACCCAAGAAACTTTCTAACTTTCTATGGTCCTTCTAAGACCATACAAATGAAAAGCATACTTTATTTTTTCTTGGCAAAAATCAAAGTTTGGTTCACTTGATATTAGTAAATGTTGTAACATCATAAATTAAAGTTTATTTCTTATAAAAAAAAAACGGTAGCACTCAAAAAAAATATCATAAGACCACCTTTAAAATAGAGACGGTTTTGCAGAACTGAACATTTCCACATATTATTTATTAAGTGAAAAAGCGCTGATGTTACCGATAATCACTTATCTTAACATTTTATAACTGTAAACAGTTTGTAGGCAAAATACTTCTGAAATGAAAACACTATTAGACTGATTCTCAGATATTATATCTAACGCTTGAACCCATTTCTGTAACAGTTACATGCTCTGCCATGGTGGAATAACACAAACTCAATATAAAAGCAACATCAAATTCATAGGAAAACAAAAATTTTGGTGAAATATACAAGAAACTCGTATTTTATCCCCATATCAAAACGGACAGGAAAACTTTTTTCACTGACATAATATTATGTATTCCACTGATCAGAATGTTATATTTTTTCTAATGAATTGGGGGTTTTACGGCGCACCAACACAAAATGCTATATGGCACCAACAGGAATGAACATTCCAGGGTCACTCTCCATCTACATCTAGCTAAACATATCCAGAATGGGCCTTAAACCGTCTCACCTGCAGAACTGAAGTGTTGCTACATGCTCCATTTACCGCTGGAGCCAACATCATTGTTTTCTGCCACCACTCTTGTAGCAACACAAACAATACAGGGATGATGATGAAGACCTTTAATGAACATGGCAAAAATTACTCGAACATGAATTCAGGAGTGGTAGTGGGGTGGGGGAGGTGTGGAGAGGGCCCCCATTTCCGGGATAAGCAGTGGTCCTTTTCTTGCCCAGGTTGTTGTTTTCTAAGAAAGATAATAATAATCTCCATATCAATAAATGATCAGTCCAAGTTTTTCTGTTGGTCCAATCACTTAGAGTTTTCAAGAAGTAGTCACTACCAACTTGTTTTTGAAAAATCTATTTTTAGATTTGGTGGCCATTTTGGATTTCACATCCATTATAGCCTTCAATTAAATGTAGGTTAAGCTAAATAATCCATTGATTTTTTTTTCTTTCTTCAAATCTTTTAAAGAAAACAAGAAGTTTGTGATCCTTGAATGCTACATTCTTGTTTGACTTGTATATCTACTTTTCAAGATTGACATGTGTCCTTTTATACATAGTGAAATAAATTCAAAGCATCAATTAATGCATGTGTTGGTTTAAACACACATGACATCATCAAAATAATTTGACCAATCAGTGATCAATAAAATAAAACACCTCCACATTCTGGTAGGGGGTAAACTCGGTGTTTATCGTTGGTGCTCAACTGACTTTAGCCCTTTATAAAACTAGTTTGTAGTGATAATTATATTAAAAGCTTTGTTTTTTGTGTACATCTATGTATCTTCTTTTGGTGTTGTCTGATTTTAAAACACCAATATGGATACATTTAATTTAAATCTTGGTCTAATATTTTTCATATAGAGATTGAGGATAAATCTGAGTAAACCCCTTTATTTTCATCTACTGAATATCTCGACCTACCGGAAGTTGACCGGATGTGAGTTATGAATTTTACTTCAAAGATAACATCCTACACAAATGTTACATACAATAATAAACGGATAGGAAGAAAGCAAAACGCTTACAGAGATCTTCTCCACGTGCTGAAAGTGTGCCGCTAAACTTCAATTTCATCATTTAAACTAAAAGTTGCAAAAGTGGCCTGGCATAATCTTCCTCTATCATCGCACTATCATGCCAGTACAACAGCAGGTTTCGGTTTGTTTTTATACTTTTTACCTATGATAATGGCTCACAATGGCGATAACACATGAAAACCTAGAAACGTGGGAAAACCTGTGCGGAACTGTCTGAAGCAGCATGAGGGCTTATGATTCGGATCATAAATAGGAGAGATAAATTGACAGTTGGTAAAATCTGAAAGGTGTCTAAGGGTCGCTGGAATTATCGGGAATTACCTACATGCGTTATGCCAGTGGCTCTGTAGTCATTTGGCAAGGTAGTAAAAACAGAAAAAACTCAAGCAGGGGTTTATTTAATGCAGCTCAGGTAAAGGCCTGGTGATGCTTTGATTATGTTGTAATTGCCCAAGTTAATTTGTTTGCCCAGAGATCAATAACAATAACTCAGCTAGAGTCGATTAAGTCAGATGAATACAAACAAAGCTGATGTTTTTATTTTGTTCAACACGTTGGATGATCGACCTTGCCTTTACGTAAACGTTTAATTTACATATTTATTAGCACTTAACAGCCTAAAAATATATTTAATAAGGTCAAATCACCATCACATGCACTCGGCACTAACTTTCATGTTCAACAAGGGCAAGAACTCATTCAAATATTGAATCAGGACAAAAAATTGCACAAATATCCACTAAGGGCAATAACTCAGAAATATTCAATCAGGGAAAACACTCGCATAAATAATCAATAAGGGCAATAACTCACACATTCAATAAGGGCAATAACTCACACATTCAATAAGGGCAATAACTCACACATTCAATAAGGGCAATAACTCACACATTCAATAAGGGCAATAACTCAAACAACTATTGATAGACAATACTTGTTTAAGTACATTCATTATAAAACTCTATCTTACATGTTAAACATTTAAAAATTAACACAATACACCTGCAGTTCTTCATGATGTGAAATCTTTCTGAATTTACATAATTTTAATCAAGAAACAAACTTTTTTTTTCATCCCACACCATGAAACACTGTAATTATATACATCAATGTTCTTTCTTATACATATATAGTCCCTAGTGTGATTTGTACCAGGAATTATCTTCAATTAAATCTGGATTCCTGTGAGCACTAGGCATTTAGCTTTGATTAATTCTTCAAATCTAGGTGGCATAATAGTAGAGCGTCGGCTAGCGAGCATATGTATTGTTACAGTATATGAGGCTATGCATTATAACAGTACATGACCCTATGTATTGTAACCGTATATGAGGCTATGCATTATAACAGTACATGACCCTATGTATTGTAACAGTATATGAGGCTATGCATTATAACAGTACATGACCCTATGTATTGTAACAGTATATGAGCCTATGTATTGTAACCGTATGTGAGTCTATGTATTGTAACAGTATATGAGCCTATGCATTGCAACATTATGTGAGCCTATGTATTGTTACAGTATGTGAGCCTATGCATTGTTACAGTATGTGATCCTATGTATTGTTACAGTTTGTGAGCCTATGCATTGTTACAGTATGTGAGCCTATGCATTGTAACAGTATGTGAGCCTATGCATTGCAACAGTATGTGAGCCTATGCATTGTTACAGTATGTGATCCTATGCATTGTTACAGTTTGTGAGCCTATGCATTGTTACAGTATGTGAGCCTATGAATTGTTACAGTATGTGAGCATATGCATGTAACAATATGTGAGCCTAAGCATTGTTAGTATGTGGGCCTAGGCATTGTAACTGCATGTAAGCCAAGGTATTGTAACCATTTGTGGCTCTATGTATTGTAACAGTATATGAGCATATGCATGTAACAGTATGTCAGCCTATGCATTGTTACAGTATGTGATCCTATGTATTGTTACAGTTTGTGAGCCTATGCATTGTTACAGTATGTGAGCCTATGCATTGTAACAGTATATGAGCCTATGCATTATAATGGTATAAGAAACTATGCATTGTAACAGTATGTGAGCCTAGGCATTGTAACAGTATATGAGCATATGCCTTGTAACAAAATATGAGCTAATGCATTGAAACAGTATGAGCCTATGCATGTAACAGTATATGAGCATATGCATGTAATAGTATGTGAGCCTATGCATTGTTATAGTATGTGATTCTATGTATTGTTAAAGTATGTGAGCCTATGCATGTAACAGTATGTGAACCTATGCATTGTTACAGTATGTGATCCTATGTAGTGTAACAGTATTTGAGCCTATGCATTGTTACTGTATGTGAGCCTATGTATTGTTACATTATGTGAGCCTATGCATTGTTACAGTATGTCAGCCTATGCACTGTAACCATATGTGAGCCTATGTATTGCTACAGTATGAGAGCCTATGCATTGTTACTGTATGTGAGCCTATGTATTGTTACATTATGTGAGCCTATGCATTGTTACAGTATGTCAGCCTATGCACTGTAACCATATGTGAGCCTATGTATTGCTACAGTATGAGAGCCTATGCATTGTAACAGTATGTGATCCTATGTATTGTTACAGTATGTGAGTATATGTATGGTAACAGTATGTGAGCCTATGCATTGTTACTATATGTGATCCTATATATTGTTACAGTATGTGAGCCTATGTAGTGTAACAGTATTTGAGCCTATACATTGTAACCATATGAGCCTATGCATTGTTACAGTATGTCAGCATATGCACTGTAACACTATATAAGCCTATGCATTGTAACAGTATATGAACATATGCATGTAACAGTATGTGCGCCTATGCATTGTTACATTATGTGATCATATGTATTGTTACAGTATGTGAGCCTATGCATGTAACAGTATGTGATCCTATGCATTGTTACAGTATGTGAGCATATGCATTGTAACAGTATATAAGCATATGCATGTAACAGTATGTGAGCCTATGCATTGTTACAGTATGTGAGAATATGCATTGTAACAGTATATGAGCATATGCATATAACAGAAAATGAGCCTATGCCTTGTAACAGAATATAAGCTTATGCATTGTAACAGTATATGAGCATATGCATGTAAAGGTATATGAGCATATGCAGTGTAAGTGTGTCAGCATATGCATGTAACAGTATATGAGCCTATGCATTGTAACACATTATATGAGCATATGCATTGTAACAGTATATGAGTCGATGTATTGTAACAGTGTGTGAGTCTATGCATTGTAACAGTATATGAGCCTATGCATTGTAACATTATATGAGCCTAGGCATGAAACAGTATATGAGCCTATGCATTGTAACAGTATATGAGCCTATGTATTGCAACAGTATTTGAGCCGATGTATTTTAATAGTATATGAGCCTATGCATTGTAAGGCCAAACAAAAAAATAGGTGTGTTTCCTATTGCATGCTCTGAAAAAATAGGGTCGGTAGGTATACATTTTTTTTTTTTTTTTTGGAGCAAGATATTGAGATTCTACATGTATTTATCTCATAAACCCCATACAAGTTGATGATACAGCTGAAAGTTGCTCTGTGTTGTCAGTTTACCTCGATATATTGTGATAAATCATTGTTCAGAACAAATAATTTTTTTTTTTTTTTTTTTTCATAAAATGTTTTAGGGTCGGCCCCTTAAAAATAGGGTCGCAATGTTCAACCTGGAGGGCGACATAAGCGACTTTGTCGCTTTTTACTTTGTCGCTTTTTCCTCTGTGACTTCGCTTTTTTTTAGCCGACGGCGAAGTTTAAGTCGCCTTCAGATTGACCACTTCGCTTTTTGCCCGCCCTCAAGCGAAGTGTAACCAGTCCTTTAACTGACCTGTTGTTTATGTCTCAGGACAGGCGTAGACATCTCTGGGAAAGGATTATGCTAATTGCTTTGATCGATCACAGCAGAAACCCTGCGGGGAGCATACTTTCCTACAACTATGATATCCCCCGAGGCAATTTTTGCACCTCGGCATGTTTTGTTTACAAATTAGACTGTACAGGGAATTCACACGCCTTATTCAATGAGATTGCGTATAGCTGAACAATTGACCAATCGTAGGTTCCATTACTGTTAGACAAGTGCGTGCTGAAAACGTGATCGAAACAATAATCTGAAATAACTTATGAGGTGATTAAATGATACCACCGAATAATAATTAGTTCTGTTTTCTTAATTGTTTGATAAAACGGACCTTTTGGCATTCCAAACAAATTAATGCATGAAAAAGAGTTAATAATAGATGACATTTCTACTGAATTTTCGGCAATATTTTACTTCCGGAAAAGTGCGGTGTCATAGTAGTTCGGATAGGTACATAAGTTCGGATGGAGGAAAAACTTCTTTTTTTTTATTAAATATTGTTTTTAGCTTGGGAATTGGGAAACAAAACACATAAATTGGTCTTATATGTCTTAATGAGGAATAAGCCTTTTAGGAAGAAGTTTGAGAATCATATTTACACCCTTCATAGAACTCCATACAAATTGATAGAAAGATGAATAAATAAAGACACATGCAATATATTTATATTAATTCTTCTCTCAATCCTTTCTTCTATAGTTACAGTATATATATATATAAGTAAAGAGTGCCTGTGAGTGTGAATAAAACCAATAGGGTGTATACATGTATATCAGTTAATAATTAACAATAACCGATTGCGCGCTTAATTTAAAATATCGTGTCTCCCTCACTTCTCCCTATTTTTTGGTCACTTCTCTCTATTTTCTTTGGAGGGAGAAGCTCCCTAAAATCCAGGCCTAGTTTGAACCCTGGGGTCGGTCGGGCCACCGCAAACACAGGTATTATTTTGTTTGGCCTAACAGTATTTGAGTCTAAGCATTGTAACAGTATATACGCTTATGAATATGGACATTGTATTGATTGATTGAATTGGATTTTATAGTCGCACCAACAGCTTAGGTCATATGGCATTTTTTTTTAAATGTGTTTCTAAATTGAATTACTACTAAATACTATTAACAAAATAAGTGTAATTTATCAATAAAAAGTACAAACAGTGGTGCAAACGCAGAACATTTTAACTGACTAAAATCTAAGTAAAAGGAGAGATAATTCAGGTATAATACCAGTCTTCGAATTTAGCCATTGGTCTGATGCCAGCAAAATATGCGTCAGGCCTGTAAAAATCATAAGCTGTCAGGCCCGGCGGGCCAGTACAAATTTTCGCCCGTTATGAGGTCGAAAATCAAACATTTCTGGCACACAATTAGCGAGTTGTTTATTATTTACTCGATTCAGGAAGTGTCGAAATACACAAGCTGGTGTACGCGCATATTTTACAAATTTACACACACTTCTGACGGCGTTTTTTGTCATATCGGTATACCAGTCTATCACGGGTGGGGGTGGGTGTGTGTGTAGGGTGTCAATCGGCCAGGGTGGGGAGGGGGAGGGTGAGGGAAGAAAAAGCCAGGCCAGTAGGCCCCTACCTCCCATTACAAGCATTGATTATTATAAATTAAAAACAATTAATACAATTATACATTATACAATTAAAGTTTACCGACAATTCGTTTTTGAAAAATGACTAAAAATAAAAACTTTAACCAAAAACTTTAACCACAACTTCAAAACGCGTAGACCGACGGACAGAAATCGACAAACTATAAGCTTGGATTCGCTACGCAATCCAGCTAATAGATTATTTTCCACAAATATTTGTTGAAAACAGATTCAGATCAAGGTCAATTGATTGACACTAAGTTGATTCCTGTAAACATGTCATAAATATGCCATCACACTAATTATCACCACAGCCTCTGATCTGCTACTTGTTATGGGGGATTAAGTTTAATTGCCACCTATGTTTACCTTGACAGGCGTTGGTACTGTCAGTACAGGGTTTAATTGCCACCTATGTTTACCTTGACAGGTGTTGGTACTGTCAGTACAGGGTTTAATTGCCACCTATGTTTACCTTGACAGGCGTTGGTACTGTCCGTACAGGGTTTAATTGCCACCTATGTTTACCTTGACAGGCGTTGGTACTGTCCGTACAGGGTTTAATTGCCACCTATGTTTACCTTGACAGGCGTTGGTACTGTCCGTACAGGGTTTAATTGCCACCTATGTTTACCTTGACAGGCGTTGGTACTGTCCGTACAGGGTTTAATTGCCACCTATGTTTACCTTGACAGGCGTTGGTACTGTCCGTACAGGGTTTAATTGCCACCTACGTTTACCTTGACAGGCGTTGGTACTGTCCGTACAGGGTTTAATTGCCACCTATGTTTACCTTGACAGGCGTTGGTACTGTCCGTACAGGGTTTAATTGCCACCTATGTTTACCTTGACAGGCGTTGGTACTGTCAGTACAGGGTTTAATTGCCACCTATGTTTACCTTGACAGGCGTTGGTACTGTCAGTACAGGGTTTAATTGCCACCTATGTTTACCTTGACAGGCGTTGGTACTGTCAGTACAAGGTTTAATTGCCACCTATGTTTTCCTTGACAGGTGTTGGTACTGTCAGGACAGGGTTTAATTGCCACCTATGTTTACTCAGACAGGCGTTGGGTTTAATTGCCACCTATGTTTACCTTGACAGGTGTTGGTACTGTCAGGACAGGGTTTAATTGCCACCTATGTTTACCTTGACAGGCGTTGGTACTGTCCGTACAGGGTTTAATTGCCACCTATGTTTACCTTGACAGGCGTTGGTACTGTCAGTACAGGGTTTAATTGCCACCTATGTTTACCTTGACAGGCGTTGGTACTGTCAGTACAGGGTTTAATTGCCACCTGTTTACCTTGACAGGTGTTGGTACTGTCAGGACAGGGTTTAATTGCCACCTATGTTTACTCAGACAGGCGTTGGGTTTAATTGCCACCTATGTTTACTTAGACAGGCGTTGGGTTTAATTGCCAATTATGTTTACCTTGACAGACGTTGGTACTATCAGTACAGGTAAGTCATACATAAGTCAAACATGTACTGAATGTAATACTAGTATTTTGAATGAACAGAGGCTTCCAAGTACTAAAATAAAATGAAATTTGTCTAATAGTTCAAATTTGAATTATTCAGAATAATTCATTATGACATTCCTTTTGCCTATGCCTCAGTGCTAGTTGCTTTATTTATAAACCCAACACACATTTGCACGTTAAAGGGACACGTGTTTAAAATTTGCAGCATTGTACTAGTTTTTGCATTTGCATACCATCATTAATAACCAATTGGTAGTTAAAAGCAAGTTATTTTGCATATTACTAATATTGCACCAATAATATAATCAAATATACGGTAAAATAAAAAAGAGCAAACTTAATTTTTTTATAATTATTTTCAAGCTAATTTTAATATTTGATAAATTGTTCAAGATTGCCGTATATCCCTTCAAAAAAATTCTTTTTATTTAGTTGTGATGTGATTATAACATCCTTAGATCCATATATGGATAGATAGATAAATGATTTGCACAGGAAAATATTGCCGTTTCCTCAGGCGTTAACATCAACAGAAATATAATTAATACACAGTAAAAAGAAAATTTACATAAAATTAGCAATAGACAGAGTCTGGTCTCAGCGAGTTGGCTTATTTAAACACCAATGAGCTGAGACGGACTCTATCTTTTTTGTAGCATGGTGTACTTAGTAACACTGTGACGTCATAGTGACCGTACTCTAAATTCCAATATCCGGTAGTTGTAGTACGGTATAGCCACGCCCCTTTAGTTACTCTAAATTAAACGATTTAATGCTCTGCATTCATCAAAGGAAATGTCACCAACCATGCTACAATGATATTTATTAAATATTAAAAACTGAAACCTGGCTATTCTCAATGTATCGAAATAAGATAACCACAGTCCATGGACAGTAGATAATTCAATTAGAGGCTGCCGAAAAGTACAACTGACATTGGTAGACTCCAGGTTGCTCTAACCATAATAACCACAGATCAAAGGCAAGCTGTTTCCAATTTGGAGTTCACATGGTGTGGTACTTATGTACTTGATCATGTAGATGAGGGAAAACCAAATGTTTTTTTGACAAATTTGCTATAGGATTATTTCTTTCTTCTTTAAAAGTATGTAAAATATTCAGTAACGGTGTACCTACTATATATATACCCATAATCTTGGATGTTATATTTACTTAGTTTGAACTTTTAAACCATTGATCTAAGGATCATCCAAGAAAAGTTTGGTCAAAATTGAGTGATTCCAAAAGCTCACCTCTGATATGAGCTACAAAGTGACTGATGCTGGGAGTTTGGGTGGTGATGGTGGTGGTGGGGGGTTGTAGTCTAAGATTTACTGAAGTTTTTGGTTAAGTCCATATCCCAGGTTTTAGAGCTTTCAAATTCCAACCATTTTTCACCTACCATACATGACAGCAGTAGGTTCCTAACAAAAGAAGGTCAATATGAATGACCTTGACCTATTTTTTTGCAATTCATTAATTTGTATTTTGTATTTCATGTGACCGACAGCACAAAAGTGGGAAATCCATGTCCCATTCTAGTTATTCTGGAGCTAATCAGTTAATTACACATATGTTTATTCAAGTGTTTAATGAGGAGCAAACTCCCTGTTGGTGTTGATGTTACCAGTTCTTCCAGAAATGGTTTTGTGCTTGGTTTTATCCTGGTATTTTAACCACTTATCATCGGGTTAACCAAAGATAAAATGCCCAGTCCTCTCATGTTAGCAGGTAGGTAGAGCAAATATGGTAAAGGCTTATTTCCAGTGACAAATTTCAAGAGTCTACTAAAAGTGCAGCTGACAGTGGTAAATTCCGAGGTTGGTGGAAAACCACAACCTACCATACCACATGAGAGGCTGCTGACTGTTTTTATTCTAAATTTAATCCCCCAGGTCAGGTGTTACAAAAATAAGAGAGTACAAAGACATTAGAAATTAAGTACACACCATCACCGTTTGTCTATTATCGGGGACATGCCATGATGGCAAAGCAGCCAACATACTCCAAAATGTAATTACAGAATCATTCTTGCAATGGTTTTAGGTACATCTATTAAAGCAAGAGGGGAAAACCACAACATAATTACGGAACCACAAACATGTGAAGGCAATATATCTTGTGGTTGTGCACTAAGAACATGTAAGTGCAGATATAAAAGACACGCCTAATATCGTTGGCATGAAAACAATGATAGATGTTGGCCGTACTTAATTATGACACTCCAAAAATGCATACTTCAATAAAGCGACATAACCGCCACAATGATCCCATTAGACAAGTGGTTTAAATTTAGTGTCGTCTGCACTCGTAATGTGGCATCAAATTAAAGAACAAGTCCACTTCCAGTGTGATGTAATGGAATTACTGGTACGTTTCTAGTCTTACTGGAAGTTGCTCAATATTGAGATACTGGAAGTTGCTCAATATTGGGATACTGGAAGTTGCTCAATATTGGGATACTGGAAGTTGCTCAATAATGGGATACTGGAAGTTGCTCAATATTGGGATACTGGAAGTTGCTCAATATTGGGATACTGGAAGTTGCTCAATATTGGGATAACGGCAGATCTGGGTCAAGGCTTTAAGGACCTATTTCGAAAGAGTGAGTGGTGGTGGTGGTGGTGGGGGGGGGGGACTACCACTGAATGAGATAAATACCCCAGCTTAAATTCTAACAATGTGATTCCTATATAGCCCCCACTTCACTAGCCCCACATCACTTTGTGAAAGCGGGGGTGGAGGGGTGGGGGTGGGGTGAAAAAGAATTTGTATAGGTAACTGTGTAAATACAATTACATGACTGAAAAAATGGTTTGTTAATCAATCTGGGGCCCTCCCAAAATGAAGTCAATGTATTAAAACATTAGAGCATGTGTTTTGGTTTCATTTTTTTCTAAAAATAATGAATTATCAACCAAGTTTCGTATTTAAAACGGCTTATTTGTTAAATTTGTTTTATCTTCCTACAAGTTTAGTACGAAGTATTATATACTGCTATAGCCTAGATATTATTTAGTATAAAATGTAATTTGAAGGAAACACTATAATCGGGCCTTAATGGTACTAGAGCTAATTAACATAACACCTGTACTTACTTAGGTACTTACTGTAGATATCTCTGCTATTGTTGATGTCAGAGTATATTGACAATAGGTTGTAACTAGAGGTTGTTTTTAGTAAAAACAGATGTCTCCCCCAATGGGAAAAAGGCCATAAACCCGCAAAAAAACACATTCACGTGGAACACAATGATAGGCCTGGTACTGAACATCCTTGCCAAGTTTTGTTGAAATCCGGCTAGGGGTTCAGGAGAACTAGTCCGGACAAATTTTGTGTATTAAAACCTTTAAAGGGCCATAACTCCAACAAAAAATATTTAACCAGAATACAGCGAAGATATGCGCAACTGGGCTTGGTACAGGTCATTCTTGTCAAGTTTCATTGAAATCTGGCCAGGGGAACAGGAGAACTAGTCCGGACAAAATTTATTTATTAAAGCCTTTAAAGGGCCATAACTCTGCAAAAAATTATTCAACCAGAACACAGCAACGATATGCACAACTAGGCTTGGTACAGTTTCGTTGAAGTTTGGCTAGCGGTTTAGGAGAACTAGTAGGGAAAAGTTAAATCAATCAACTTGAACACGGCGACGACATGGTCAATAAGACTTGGTACTGGTCATCACTGCCAACTTTCGTTGAAATCTGGACAGGGGTTCAGGAGAACTAGTCCGGACGAAGTCTGTGTACTAAAACCTTTAAAGGGCCGTAACTCTGCCAAAAATCATTCAACTACCTCAATATATCTCAATGTGGTGTACATGTTGCAATGCATGTTTTTACTGATTTGGCCTTGAAGAAAGTTAAAAATAATATAGATGTAAACATGTTTATCTGGTATGCAAATTATTTATGCAAATTCAATAAACAAACTCTGGGAGCAGCCCAGGAGTTGAGTTGAGATCAATTTCAGTCTTCTTTATTAAAGTCAATTTAGATTTGGATGCTTTTAGAAAATATAATTGAGAGAGGATTTAATTCATATTGTGCTCATTCATAATAACAGTGAAACTGGATATTTGGATTAAACTGGAAATATTGGAAATTAATTTAGACTTAAAAAAGAGACACTTACTGTTTTGGATTGAAGAGACACTTACTGTTTTAGTTTAAAGAGACACATGCAAATGTGAATTTAAGGAAACATTGGATAATTTTATTTGGACTTAACTCAAAAATTGGATATTAATGAATCTGGATTTGTATAAGTGAATATTTTATGTAAATAAATCCGTTAATACATTTTTGTGTTGCTGGTTTTGCTTTCTTTCTTGTTACATTTTACTCGTAACAGCCTATAACTGATAATCTCTGCAAAGTTTCGTTGAAATCTGGCAAGGGCTTAAGGAGAACTAGTCTGGACAAAGTTTGTTTATTAAAACCTTTAACGGGCCATCACTCCGCCAAAAATCATTCAACCGGAACACGGTGACGAAAAGCACAACAAGGCTTGGTACTGATCATCCCTGCAAAGTTTTGTTGAAATCTGGCAAGGGGTATGGAGAACTAGTCTGGACAAAATTTGTGTATTAAAACCTTTAAAAGGCCACAACTCCGCCAAAAATCATTCAACCGGAACAAGGCAATAATATACACAACTAGGCTTGGTACTGCATTCCTGCAAAGTTTCGTTAAAATCCAGACAGTAGTTCAGGAGAACTAGTCTGGAAAAAGTTTGTGACATATAGACAACAGACAGACAGCACAAAAACAATATGTCTCCCCTCCACAAAGATATCTTATTAGTTTGATTGGTTGGAATGATCGACAACCGGCATCATGTTAATGGGTCATGTAGCACTTAAAGACACTTTAGCAGTAAATAAGAAGCTTTCCACGTTTTTTCAATGACCAGGTAGGGTTGGGAAATATGTCCTTAAACACCATTACCATGCAGGGAATGATGAATTTAGTGGTCCTTACTATATAGGTAGCAGTGTCAGGGATATAATGAGACTTCAATTTAAACACATACTAATAGTTTATTGAAAGCATGCAACTGTTAATCCGGTCCGAATTTGATGGCAACTTCAATTTTATTCCATCAACAGGGTTCAAGCCGGACTCCAAAAACGGAGAGAAGTTACTTCTCCCTCACTTCTCCCTCCAGTCAAAACAGGGAGAAGTTTTTCAAAACGGAGATTTGAGGTCGGTCAACATGAGACAGACGATTAAATATCGAGTTAACCAATTGTTATAAACCAATTGCATGTTATTTTATTAATTATTTGTATTGGGATTATTACTGTTATAATAACTAAAATAATGCAAAATACTAATAATAAAGCATGTATTATTATCATTATTTTATTATTATTTTTTCCCACGGCCTTACAAACTTCAAAGTGAACAGTGCCAAAAACCCTTTTAGTCTTGAACATACCAACTGAAATCGTAAAACTTTATTATTATTTTTTTCCCCCGGCAGACTTCCATCAGCTTTACGTCTTTGACCAGAGTGAGATTTAGATGCATTTTCAACCCTAACCAACTTGACAGAGACATGTTGATCGAATGCAATATTATTCTGGTCCTCATTTCATTTTTATTGAAAATTACTAATTATTCGATAATTACCCCAAACTTAGTTTTCATTCATACCCGAGTAACAAAAAACAAAATCATTAAATGTTCAAGGCCTGGAATATGGGTGAATAACTGATTAAAACCGACGATTGATTGTAACATCCAACCGACTGTAACCGTTGATTAATTATAAATTTCAAATGGTGGTCAATCATTACAGTTGTTGTTGTTATTGAATGGTGTTTTACGTTACTTTTAGCGCATTTTAAGCTATATGTGACGGTCTATATGTTGTGGTGGAGGCAGACTAACACAAGCCAAAATTTAATGTAATTATACAGGTAAAAAGCATACAAAAACCACCGGCAGATGTTGTTTGGTAACATCAACTGACATACTGTGCATGGTGTAATCACGTTTATTACTTATTGTTTTGGCTTCTAAACCAGCACAACATGACATTTATTGCATTTATTGGAATACAAAAAGTTACTATGTTTTCACCTCCATTAGCGTTTTGACAACATGTCAGCATATAATTTATACAGTAATAAATTAATGGTCTGGTTGTCGGTCTGAATTACCAGTCTACTTGTCAATAAAGATAATTTAAACAAATATGTCTGTGGACAAGAATGCCCCTGCTGTAAGATATCGGCTGAAATAAAGGTGCCATTAAATAATTAATGTACAAAAACATCTTTAAAGGGTCAATGGACCGGAACAGAGCGACGATATGCGTAACTAGACTTAATACTGAAACACTCTACAAAACTATCGCCGCAATCTGTTGAGAATTTCAGGAGTAGCCTGGTCAAGAAAGTGTGACGTATGGACAGGTGGACAAGGACATGACATGCTCCTGATATAATTGCGAAGGCATATGGCAGAAGCATAAAAAGTACATACTTGTTCTGACCATGTTACCATTGTACCACTAGTTTTGACCATTTAATTCAAACCATTTTATGTCTTTTTCTTTTCTTTTTTAAGTAAACGCTTTTGATTTTGCTAATGTTTTCAATGTAAGAAAGGCAGATTTAACTCCCTTCATATGGTTATGTGATACAAGAAGAAAAGTAACCCATGCATAACATTATTCAATTGTATCCTTTAGGATTATCTCCCTATTTATTTCCAACCAGTTTCTCAAGTGAGTAGAATACACTTTAATTCACTAATTAACTGGATGTTTATTGCACCTCTAAGCAAGCGTCAAACAAAGAAGGTTCACTCAAAGACTGCAGGGTGCCTTCACATGTCACATGGGATGATCCAGTGTTTGAATTCTGCCTTTCAAGACACAAGTCTTACAGCCTCCTACCATGTGTCACACTAACTATGTCAATATAGTGTCCATACATATCATTTTCTGAATACACATTTTTTATGCCAAATGAAGGTTCTGCGTTACTTGTTATAAGGTGATAATTATGTTTGCTCTTAAAACAAAAAAAATAAGAGGAAACATTGTCTTTTTAATGAAATTTTACACAGCTACATGAAACATCACATGGGTTAAAATAAGCTGACAATGTTTAAAAGAACAAAAGAAAACAAAGTCACTACAGAGCAAAACATATCACATTATGAGTAAATCTTTCACATACCGGTAATAGGAAAAGACCAGATGGTCAAATGGCCCTGAATCGCTCATCTGATCACCATGGCAAACAGGCAGAAGACTAGACCTCTACACTTTTATTAGAATACTATTTTTAGTTATCCCTATTTAACTCCATTTAAAACATGTGTTATACTATTTTTAGTTATCCCTATTTAACTCCATTTAAAACGTGTTATATGGTATGATGGTCGATTGTTCTGTGATCACCCACTTTTTCCTTGGTAGAACCAGGACTGTACACCTCCCGCCATCCGTAAGAGTTGATAGAGAGCTATAAGCCATTGCATTATGTAAAATAATGCTTTATGCCTCGTAGCTTCAGAGAATTTTTTTTTTTACTGTTTTCCCTCCGACATGTAAAAATTGTGATGCCTGGGATGGGGGCATTTATGACCCCAGGTATCATCATTTGAACAAAATTGCTAGGCTTGGCAAGAAAATGCATTCCTACATTTTCCAAACATGGCCTTATAAACTTGATAGGAAAAGGCACTATGTTCTCTATTATTCCATTACAGAGGGTCTCATGGTAGATCACCAATTTGCTAACTGAGGTATCAGTTAAGGCCTGCAAAAAAAACACTTTCTTTCCTGTTAACCGACCGACCATGATCTTTTACCCCCGACCGGGAAAAAAATGAACGATCGTTTCCGGTTTCGATTTTCAACGCATACGTCTCTTTGGCATTGAAAGTTGTCGATTTGAAGTTCGACAATCTCATCAGAATCAAGCATACAAATTCAACAAGAGGTCAATGACCTTGAAGCTCTACTGATAGATTTTTGATATCTAGGTCAACATTCCTGTGAAGTTTCATGAAAATCCATCTAGTAGTTTCGTAGGAGTAGTCGCTACAAGTTTTCATTATATAACTCTAAGTAAACAAAGATGGCCGCTGGCGGCCATGTTTAATGTTAAATCAAAATATTTTTTGACAAGGATCATTATCATGTGATACTGATCATTTTAGAAAAAGTCCCATATCAATATCACTTATAGTTTTCAAGATGTAGTCGCTAAAAACTTGTATTTTGAAAATCTATTTTTAGCCATGGCGGCCATCTTGAATTTCCGGCCAAGCTGAAACTTTGCTAGGATCAATTAGAAATCAAGAGCAACATTCCTGTAAAGTGTCATGAAAATCCGTCGAGTAGTTACAGAGGAGTAGTCGTTACAAGTTTTTACTATATAACTCTATGTAAACAAAGATGGCCGCTGACAGCCATGTTTAACATCGAATCAAAACGATTTTCCACAAGGACCAACATCATGACATGCTGATCATTTTAGAAAAAGTCCCATATCAATATCACTTATAGTTTTCAAGAAGTAGTTGCTACAAACTTGTTTTTTGAAAATCTACTTTTAGCCGTGGCGGCCATCTTAAATTTCCGGCCGACCTGAAGTATTTTTAGGATCAATTAGACATCAAGAGCAACATGCGTGTGAAGTTTCATGAAAATCCATCAAGTAGTTTCAGAGGAGTAGTCGCTACAAGTTTTCATTTTATAACTCTATGTAAACAAAGATGGCCGCTGGCAGCCATGTTTAACGTCGAATCAAAATAATTTTCGACAAGGATCAACATCATGTCATACTGATCATTTTAGGAAAAGACGCATATCAATATCACTTATAGTTTTCAAGAAGTAGGCGCTACAAACTTGTATTTTGAAAAATTATTTTTAGCCAGGGCAGCCATCTTGCTAGGATCAACTAGACATCAAGAGCAACATTCCTGTGAAGATTCATGAAAATCCGCCAAGTAGTTTCAGAGGAGTAGTCGCTACAAATTTTTACTATACAAACTCTATGTAATCAAAGATGGCCACTGGCGCCTATGTTTAACGTTGAATCAAAATAATTTTCGACAAGGATCAACATCATGTCATGCTGATCATTTTAGAAAAAGTCCCATATCAATATCACTTACAGTTTTCAAGAAGTAATCACTACAAATTTATTTATTTTAAATCTATTTTTAGCCGTGGCGGCCATCTTGAATTTCCGGCCAGCCTGAATTTTTTCTAGGATCAACTAGACATCAAGTGCAACATTCCTGTGAAGTTTCATGAACATCCGTCAAGTAGTTTCAGAGGAGTAGTCGCTACAAGTTTTTACTATATAACTCTATCTAAACAAAAACAGCCACTGGCAGCCCTGTTTAACGTCGAATCAAAATAATGTTCGACTAGGATCAACATCATGTCATGCTGATCATTTTAGAAAAAGTCCCATATGAATATCACTTATAGTTTTCAAGAAGTAGTCGCTACAAACTTATCTTTTAAAAATCTATTTTTAGCTGTGGCGGCCATCTTGAATTTCGGGCCGACCTGAAATTTTGCTAGGATCAATTAGACATCAAGAGCAACATTCCTGTAAAGTTTCATGAAAATCCGCCAAGTAGTTTCAGAGGAGTAGTCGCGACAAGTTTTTACTATATAACTCTATGTAAACAAAGATGGCCACTGGCAGCCATGTTTAACGGCGAATCAAAACGATTTTTGACAAGGACCAACATCATGTCATGCTGATCATTTTAGAAAACGTCCCATATCAATATCACTTATAGTTTTCAAGAAGTAGTCGCTACAAACTTGTATTTTAAAAACCTATTTTTACCTTTGGTGGCCTGCTTGGATTTCACATCAACATGAATTTTTGCTAGGATCAACTAGACTTCATGGGCAATATTTCTGTAAAGTTTCATGAATATCCATCCAGTAGTTTCAGAGGAGTAGTCGCTACAAATAAAAGTTTACGGACAGACGGACAGACAGACAGACAGACGGACGCCGCACCACGGCATAAGCTCTGCTGATCTCTGATCAGTCGAGCTAAAAACATACATAAATCTCAAGATAAATGTTTTAATTTACTTGTTTCGAAGAAATAAATTCAAAATCGATTGAATATTGTGTTATACACCCATTTTACCTGCGACCCACATACGCGGATTACACAAAATGTCAGCAATTTGCATTCAATATTATCACGTGTTTTTTTCACAGCAAATTTTCCCTAGCCATAAGCTTGATTTTTACAAATATTATGTTCGTGTGAAATTTCTAAGGTTAAATTATTTTAAAACTAAGATAGATGATGGATGTTCTACGATTCGGAAGACTGCAATGGATGAAAATAAGACTATTTTTTGGAAGGGGTTTCCCAGGAATACGTATCATATGATACCTCTATTTTTAAACTTCCAATCAAAATTGAGCGCACAAGCGAGAAGCAGATTGAGCTATTGCGAATATCGAGTGTTGTTTACATAAGCTCCTGTACACTGCAATGCACTCGACAGCTACACCAAGACGATTTGGGGTAGAAATTTGGGAGTTTTCCCAGAATCCTTAATATTTTATAATGACAGAGGACCTGTATCTGCAGCTCTCTATGTGTACCAAAGAAACACAACACAAACAAAATACTTGCTTTATGCAACTTTAAATTTGACAGTGCTGTTATATAATAAAGTCAAACACACTGGTATTGAGGTCTTATAACAAAAAATCAAAAATCCGACCTAGCGACACGCATTTTTTTTGGGCATGTAACAGGAAACATCACGATTTGTTTTTAAGCCTTATATATAACTTCTTAACACATGTTAATTGGTTATGCTGAAATGATAAACTAAATTACAGAGCCAAGTTATGTAAAATAAAACAGGTGTTTTTAAGGGAAGTTCTCTATTAAAATATACTCACTCTCTGACACGCTGATTTTCTGTGCCCGGGGGATCTGAAGCTCTCCAGGGTGTCAGCCCAGCTAATTGTCTTTTTCTTCTGAAAAAAAAGGACAGGATCACATATATTGGAAAACAGGGCTCATGCAAAAATCATCTGGCCTCAAAAAAAGTATTCAGTTTCTAGCACTGCCCTCTACTGTTAATGGGTCAAGTTCCCACAAACGTTGGCCATGTGCTCTCTACATGTGCCTTTTTTTTAACCCTTAAAGTTCCCTGTCTATGTTTATTTAAATCGAAATCAATACACAACACTAGATATTTACAATTCACACATCGCAATATCTGTGAATAGCGAGAATAAGATTTTATTTGATGATGTAGAAAATTTTGAACAGGTAAATTAATCCGCAGGTAAATGTATTTATCAATAATCTGCCAATAGTTGTGCAGCTATACAGTTCAGATTTACCTCATTTCCCCGTGCAATCACGCAGTGGTAAAAGTAGTATCTACGTCATGCAAATAATATATATTTTTACAGACAACTTAAAAGCGGTTTTCAATATATGTTTCTCTACGAGACTATCAAGAATTGTTCATATGATGTTTAAGAGCTAAATTTGTTAATTGATAAAACTACAAAAAGGGTGGCCATTCATCTTTAACCTGCTATATAGTTCTTTCTTTGAATTAAGACCATTCTATTTATGTGACAAAGGGTTGTTTTAGGTAAAATGACTGATCAGCAGCCAGACATTGTAAACCCTGATCAGCCTGCGAGTAACAATAGACGCAAAGGCTTTTATAGTCGTGCTTAGCAGGTTAAGGGTTAAAGGTGTTAATTTGTATTGACTAAAATCTCTGGTGGATATAAGCTTAATTAGCAGATCGCAACTGTGTAACTTCAGTTCAGTATTCGGTTTTCATGAAGGCTCAGGGGAAATTTTGGTGAAAACAAGAGTTGCGCGTAACATGGTGTCTAGCCTAAAGTGACATGTCCGCCAAATATGTTTCAAATGATCTTGATAAAATTGAGGGTTTATGCAACATCAAGTACCTTTGTCTGCATTCAGAAGGGTGCATTTGTAGTTTTCCATAAAAGGAGCTAAATGCAAATACTGAAGAATGGACAGATATTACCATACCGAAAATGTTTAGCATGCAAAAATGTCCACTATTATAATTGGGAAGTATCATGTTACACAGAGGCTGTTTTTTTTTATAAGCATATATCCTGTTTTATCATGAACATGTCATCACAAATTAATGCTGGTATCTGCTTGCGATGCAATGAAATAGTTTTAAAGGCCAGGTTTGAGTATAAAAACTCCAACATGGCCCTTCTTCTAATTATTATTCTATCGAAGAGGTTTATACACAAATTTCATATTTAGCATTTATAAGGCATTTGTAAACTCAAAATTTGGCATGTAAATACATTAAACATTACTCTGTACAGATATAACAAAACAATTGTATTATGTTTTTATTTTCTATAAAAAACATTTTTGAAATGAATCAAATTAGATGTTCTTTAATGGCTCATCAACACATTATAGGTGAGAGGGATGGAAAGGATACATAGGAATCCAGGAACCTGCTCTTTTCTTACTATCAAATAGATTCCTATTAAAGGTTCTTTAATGTTATTGGAGGATAGACTCCAATAAATGGGACTGAATGGATAACAACATAATTATTTTGTGCTTTATAAGCCCCCTTTAAACAGAAGAGTTCTTTTAGCAAACTTGGTTGTTGTGTTATGTTTGTCAACATTAAACATTTTAAGTGTTAAACATTTAAATATAAAATTGTCTTTATTGTCACTGTCACTGAATCATTATTGTCACTAAAAATAAATGAGTTCAACTAGAGAATATTTTTTTCCATTTTCCAATCATCAATTCACATGGAAATGTACGTCAAATAGGTTATTTTTAGTTGCCATGTAATTACTGCAATTAATTGGTTGGTTTAAACATATTTATTTCCAGAATCTTTACACATTTTGGATATATATCAATGGGAAGTCCAGGTGTTTACATTTTAATTGCACAGATTATCAATGGCTGTCAAGTGAAAAGTGTGTGGTTCAGTATAATTGCTTCAATTACCATCTTGTCAACTTCCATTGTTTCTTAAATGTCAGTGCATATTATAATGTAATGTTCTCTGCTACTATGGGTCAGTTCAGTGATAGGAAGTTATCAAAATAACAAGACTTATGTCCAGTGAGTTTAGATATGAAATCTGTTAACACTGTACTTCACAATGTTATATTGTTAAATGTAATAAAATTTGGAGATGGTATATGTATTGTGAAAATTGGAGACAGTACATGTATTTAAGAGGCAAGTGACCTTGACACAGGGTCAGTTGGAGGCTGATAGTTACTGTAATAAGAAGAACTATAACCTTTGATGTTATAGATCAGGGCCCTCATTTGGTCATTTTTGCCGCCGTTATAGGGCTGCAGTCCCCCACCTGAAAAGTATCTTTTTTTCCCCCAAAAAATTGATATTTCCCCCCCTCAGAAATTCGTAAAAAAAAATCAAAAAAAAAAAAAAAAAAAAAAAAAAAATCCGATTTTCAAGACGATATGCTCACGATGTCGTGTTTACCAGTTTGAAAAAGACGTTTTGATTATTATTAGACTGGTTTTAGACTGTTTATCGTGCACAGGACGTTTTTTATTTGTTGTAAAAATTCCCCCCAGTTACAAAAATTCCCCCTTCTGAGGGCTGCGGGCCCCTTCCCCCAAAGTAGCGTGAGGGCCCTGTAGATGAAATTTAAACACTCTACTCCAAAGGACAACAAAGTTATAAGACGCAAACTTTAACGCTAACATATTGTATTATAACTTTCTTGTCCTTGTGAGTAGAATGTTCAAATTTCATATATAACCTCCTGGCCATTGCCCTTAATGCCAATAACTTCCAGCCCTCCAACTGACCCTGGGTCGGAGTCAAGGTCCCTTAAATACATGTACCATCAATATTTGCGTTAAAATTTGGTGACGGTACATGTATTTACGTGTACTCGGACCCAGGGTCAGCTGGAGGGCTGTAATATATTGGCAACAAGACGGACAATGACCAGGAGGTTATATATGAAATTTGAACATTCTACTCCCAAGGACAAAAAAGTTATAATACAATATGTTGACACCTTCAAACCCGCCAACATTAGCAGCGCTTATGTCTCGCATTTTTTCATACGTTATATAATCATATGCTAGAAAAGGTTCTTTTTAAATCTGTCATATGCATAGCATATGGTATACAACTTCTCAGGTTTTTTTTAAAACTCTATACTCATGCTATAAATTTGAAAAAGGCTATCAGCCCCGCTTAGTCAATGTAACAGACAGGCAAAAACAGCAGTAAGCGAGGAGTGATTTGTGCATTTAATAGTCATATAGATTTTTTCTGCTATTTTTAAAAATGGAAAATCAGCTAGGAGACACGTAAACCTACCTTGACGGATGTGAGTGCTTGCCTCATTGAGCGTGGGGAAAGCCTCTGTTCTTTATTAATACCTCCTTGGGCCTAGAAATACAATAAAGAAGGATTTTGTCACAAACGTAATTTACGAAACCAGACACAGATTATACTTTACTCTCGATGGTGTGGATGACAGTGTTACTGTGGTCTTCAGGTAAGAGGAAACAGTAGAACCCAGGGAAAAACTCACCTGTTTAAATGAGTGACCACCATACCTTCTCACAACACCAAGGCATGACATCGAACCCGTGTTGCATTGGCGAGAAGCAGAGATTTTTTTCTTCCGATTTTAATCCTCAAGACAATTAAAGCTAATATAATACTTTTCTTTACATTGTTGAACAGATTTTTTTTTTAATCACCTTACTCAGGGCAGGAAATCCCAACCGTCTGCTCACCATGCCGAGTGCTCATTCATGCAAGACGAGTAGAAATTCAGATTTAACAATTTATTAATTTGACCATTCAAATATTACATAGGATGAGTTAATCAGAAACAAATTTTCCTGCCCTGTTACTTGCAAAAACAGTACATCTTAATTTGGTCAATTCAATTTCAGCTCATAGTAAATGAATAAATGCTATTTTGAAAGACAGATTGTTTAAAGAGTCGGTTTACTCACAAGATTATATAACATTTGTTAACAAAATGTAATAAACTTTGCCATACCACAGTCAATATCTCCTTCTTTATCGGTGTTTTATCTTTGGTCTTCTTTGTCTTCCACATCATCATCAAATCAGATTGGCCCCACATGCCCTTTAAGTTTTCTTTGTCATCACCTCCATTACTTCTCTCGACCTTGAACTCTGTGACCATAGGTATGGTATCCCCCTCGATGACCCCTGGGATGGTATCCTCCTCGATGACCCCTGGTGGGATGGTACCCCTCTCTGTGTTGTCTATAGATCCCGCGGCCGGGAATATATTTGACCATCTGTTCTTCATTGGTGTTCGAAATGAATCTGGGTTGGTTCCCTGCTTCAATATTCTGCCTGGCGTATGCATCATGGGACTTGATTTCGGTTCCCGTAAAGGTGTACCAGACGTGTTTGTGGGTTCTGGTCTCAACACTCTGACTGGGGTACACATTGGGGCTATACTGGGTCTGGCCTCTCGTAGAGGGGTACCAGCATCTGATTTGGATTCCTGTCGAAGAATTCGACCTACATAAATATAAATATAACAGTATTATAACCATCATAAAGACAATAAAATCATTACATCTGTTGCAAGAATTTACCAAGATTTCTACGGCTCTTAAAGGGATATGGCAATCTTGAGTTTTATATCAAGTATCAAAAATAGCACCTCGATTTGTTAATTCTGTATCATTCTGACTTTAAAACTGCTTGTAAATTATTCAATAAAAAATAGATTTTAAAATTCTTCTTTATTTTACCAATTTTTTAAATATTGGTGCAATAAAATAAATAGTAATTTGTAAAAACTATTTGCTTTGCACTTTGTACTAATAATTAATATTAATGATTGCAAATATGCAAATTATGTAGAAATCTAACGGAACACCGCGAGTTTTGAGCAAACAAAGATTGCCATGTTAATTAAAACAGCATTCGCAAGTGACCAGTCTATGCGACAACATTTTCAAGTCCACAGGACATTCGAAAGGTTAAATGACGTGTTGTTTTTAAACGCAATAAGATGCTTTGTCAGTTGAAGTCAACATCCTTAAAACCTTAAACAAATGTTGATTTATTGTGCTATGACCGACTGTCTAAAAATGCAGCGACCCAACTATTTATTTTTATTTTTTACATATATATAATATATATATAGATATAATTTTAGGATAGCATTGCAAATCACGGTCAAAAACCGAACCGGTCAAAAACAGATGCGCGTTCGCGGTGTTATATAGCAGCTTGCATTTGTGAATGAGCGTTCGTTGTAAAGCGTTCTGATGACACAGATTTGCTAATAACTAAAAATAGAAAAGATTATAATTTATACAATTCATCGAAAAATAAGAATTATAAAAACAATATCACCGTTTAACTGTTAATAATCGGTCTTTCTTCTTCTGTTCAATGTCACAAATTCGCGTGACCTTTCAATGTCCATATGAAAGCTGTAATTGATTCAAATCTAGTAATCGACCAACGAAATGCGCGCTTATAAATCGATCAAACTTTTTATCAAGGGAGAGAACTTTCTATTTATAAACAAATACGGCTTCAAATTACAAGCGATAAAAACATGATTTTTGATTGGATTTGACAGAGTGAAGGGAAATTTACAAGCGTTAAAATGAGATTTCTGATCAGATTTTAGTTTTAAAAATGGCCGGACACTTGGACCGAGTAACGGGAATTTGCTGCCGCACATTTCAAAAATGTGCCTGTCATGTCCGACGGTTTTCGCGGAGACTGGCGACGTCAGACAATGTGAGAAATGACATAAATTAAGCAAATGACATAACATAAGTGGGTCAACATCATGTTATCTATTTGCTTAATTTGTTTCTATGATAAATGTTATTTTTATTTTGCCCAATGATTTTAAATGAACTGAGACTGATCATAAACCCTTAAAAGAAAAATTGCATAATTTTGATAATTCCTGTTAAACTTCAGTTTACTGATTTGCATTCTTAGTGCCATAATTATCACGTTTTAATATTTATAAGCAAAAGATGTTCACGATGCGCAGTGTAAAGCTAGCTCATTAAGGTATTTAAGGTAACATCTATTTTCAAAAAACAAAATATAAAATATAACAAACTTTCATTTTGAAATTTGAGATACATTTCCCGCCAGATGTGCAAATGTACCCAGCACTCTTTGGTTTATCCAATTTTCAACAGTCGCAGTAAATAGATCCTGTATTTCGAAATAAAAGTTCAAGAAACTCTATAAACCTAAACAAGCTTGCTTGGAAAATGGAATGTTTTTTAATACGTAATTTAGCATTTAACAATCCTTGGGTAATTGTTGGTCAATTAGCATTTAACAATCCTTGGGTAATTGTTGGTCAATTAGCATTTAACAATCCTTGGGTAATTGTTGGTCAATTAGCATTTAACAATCCTTGGGTAATTGTTGGTCAATTAGCATTTAACAATCCTTGGGTAATTGTTGGTCAATTAGCATTTAACAACCCTTGGGTAATTGTTGGTCAATCCTGTCAATACAAACTACAAATCACAGAGTACATATATATATTTAGCCAATACCTGGTGTGTGCAAGACCAGACTTGGTCTTGGTTCCCGGACTGGTGTACCGTAACTGCTGTCTTCCACCACCTTCCTGATTACCCGTCCTGTTGTCTGCAGGGCCAGACTCGATCGAGGTTCTTTAACTGTGGAGTCAGTGACATTAACATCTGGATTTTTCTTGGGATCCCTGTATGGTTCTCTAACAGGCTGCAGATCTCTTGTTTCCTTCTTGAGGACCCTTCCTGGGGTCTGAGGGGCCAGACTCAGTCTGGGAGCAAGGCTAAGTCTCTGGTCAGTACCTAAAGAAGCAGCCAGTTCAGTGCTGGTTCCTGGCTTTATGACTCGTCTAGGAGTCTGGGCAGCAAGGCTTAATCTGCCAGCTAGACTCAGTTTTGGGTCACAATTTGAAAGGGTGACTGGGTCATTTGTGGTCGCTGGTTTAAGGATTCTTCCTGCGGTCTGGGCAACAAGATTCTGGCGTGAATCATGCTGAAGAGAGCTACCACAATTTACAGTCTCCTAAAATCAAAACAAAAAGGGATTGTTGCAAGAGTCACTGTACACTATTTTCAAAGTGGAAAAATCTACCAAAATCATAAAAATGGTCAGAGGTTCCAGGTTTGATTCCCAGCGTGCAAACCTATCAACCACAAACCTTCTGCACCTGAAGATTTGAGTGCTGGCTGTGCACATAAAAATGTTGCAACTTTCAGAAAGAGTAGGCTGCCTACTTCTGTAGAACAGGATTTATGTTCCTGAACATGACCCTCAGAGACGACTCTTGAGGACCCCAGGGATTTTAGATAATATGCATGTCTTGTTTTCCAAACTTTGGTGAGAATTTCAAGTGCCGTCTGACAGAGCATTATACGCTTGTTTGCTAAGGTTGTTAAATGTGAAAAGCATTTCCTAATTGTCACGACAATATGATCTTGGACTAACTGACAAAAAATTGAAAGGTGTAAAGAGTTTCGCAAGACTGGGTCATTGTCAGGCCAAAGTGACCTTGATGACCTACTGACCCCAAAAGTAATATGGTTCCTACTCTCACCAAGTTTCATGAGTGTAGGTGTTCTACTCACTGAGTTATCGGCCAGAATGCTTTTTTTCAGTTCAGGTCGTGGCAATCTTAACCTTTGATCTACTCACCCACTCAAAAAAGTAGGGTTCCTCCTCGCATCAATGGCGTTGTTCCTATGAAGTTTCAGGAGTATGGGTGTTATGCTTTCGAAGTTATCGTGCGGAATGATTATTTTTATATAACTTTCATGGTGAACTTGAACTTTGACCTACTGACACCAAAACCAATAGAGGATCGTTATCATGCAGAATGTGTTAAAATAAGGGGCATGACGACACTGACATTTGACCTACTCATCCCAAAGACAACAGGGTTCCTTCTCTCACCAATGTACCTAGTTCCATGAGTTTGAGTGTAACGCTTTCAAATTAATCGCATGGAATGCATTTTTGTAATAGACAAACAGACGGATAGTTTGACAACCCAATACCAGAAAAGATCTTATTTTTCAAACAGGCGTATAAATAGAGAAATCATTGCAAAAAAATAAAGCAAAGTTATTTAAAACTATGGCTACACCAATAACAAATTACCTTAACTACCCTAACTGGAGGTTTAAAGCAGTTACTCTGTCTTGGTTCCTTTATGGGTCCCACGCTGTGGTCACCATCCTCCTTCACTAGTGATAAAGGGTTCTGTGCTACAGTGCCCAGTGTGGAATTGACGGTATGCTGGTTCTGTTTCAGTGGGGTTCTGGCTGGGAGGCTCTGTCTGGAAATTCTGATAGGGGTCTCAGAAACAGATTGACCTGAATAAATGCAGTTATCCGTATTACTCCAAACAGTGAACAACTCTTGAAAATATACAAAAGTTTAAAGTATAACAAGCACTCAGGGTATTAACCAATATATAGAAAGCGGGAACCATTCTCTTGTTAAGGTTCTAATAAGGAATAAGCTCACATGACAGTTGATGGAGGAACATTCTATGGGACATATATGGTAACTTTGTAAATCGTAACTTTTGCACACACAAAAGAGAATAAACTTTTTTAAAGCACAAACTAGATGGGTGTTCCATGAAACACATGTGTCCCCTGCCGTGTGCTTATTTCAGCAAGGACAATCTAACTATAAAGTTTGAAGACCGGGGGTGCAATCCTTCATAAATTTATATGGAGTTATTTTTAAATTGTTAAAATTTAAGAAAAGGGGCATAAATCTGCATTGTATAATTGATAAGGAAGAATGGATACAGTTTCATGACCGTCCGTATGTCAATATTTTGCCAAGTTATGAGCTAGCTTAGGTTGCAGGTTAAAATTGTATGAAAAGGGGCATTAATCTGCTGAAATGAAAGTCATGAGTTATTGGCCATGTGCAGTAACATTCCTTGAAGTAAAGTAAAGATGAAGATGTGTGTGTAGTTTTATGAACATAGGTCAAACACTTTTCAATTTATGGCCAAGTTTAGGTTGCAGGTTAAAGTGTGACGGAATACGTGATACATAAGTGTCTGCTATGCTGGTGACGCAAAAAGTCACAATTAAGTCCAATTAACAAAGCATGGTATGCCACAAAGCTAAAATAAAACAAGAGGTCAATGACCTTGAAGCTCTACTGATAGCTAGATCAACATTCCTGTGAAGTTTCATGAAAATCCGTCGAGTAGTTACAGAGGAGTAGTTGCTTCATTTTTTTTTAGATAACTCTATGTAAACAAAGATGGCCGCTGACAGCCATGTTTAACATCGAATCAAAATGATTTTCGACAAGGACCAACATCATGTCATGCTGATCATTTTAGAAAAAGTCCCATATCAATATCACCTAGATTTCAAGAAGTAGTCGCTACAAACTTGTTATCTGAAAATCTATTTTTAGCAGTGACGGCCATCTTGAATTTCCGGTTGACCTGAAGTTTTGCTAGGATCAAGAGCAACATTCGTGTGAAGTTTCATGAAAATCCGCCAAGTAGTTTCAGAGGAGTAGTCGCTACAAATTTTTACTAAACAAACTCTATGTAAACAAAGATGGCCGCTGGCAGCCATGTTTAACGACGAATCAAAATAATTTTCGACAAGGATCAATATCATGTCATACTGATCATTTTAGGAAAAGACGCATATCAATATCACTTATAGTTTTCAAGAAGTAGTCGCTACAAACTTGTTTTTTTGAAAAATTATTTTTAGCCGTGGCGGCCATCTTGAATTTCCGGCCGACCTGAAATTTTTCTAGGATCAAATAGACATTGAGTGTAACATTCCTGTGAAGTTTCAGGAAAATCCGTCAAGTAGTTTCAGAGGAGTAGTCGCTACAAGTTTTCATTATATAACTCTATGTAAACAAAGATTGCCACTGGCGGCAGTGTTTAACGTCGCATCAAAATAATTTTTGAAAAGAATCAACATCATTCCATACTGATAATTTTAGAAAAAGTCCCATATCAATATCACTTATAGTTTTCAAGAAGTACTTGCTACAAACTTGTTTTTTGAAAATCTATTTTTAGCTGTGGCAGCCATCTTGAATTTCCGACCAACCTGAAATGTTGCTAGGATCATTTAGACATCAAGAGCAACATTCCTGTTAAGTTTCATGGAAATTCGTCGAGTAGTTTCAGAGGAGTAGTCGCTACAAAAAGGTTTACGGACGGACAAACAGACGGACAGACGCCACACCACGGCATAAGCTCTGCTGATCTCTGATCAGTGGAGCTAAAAACACTAGCTTGGAGAACATTTGCGTTGAAAACACTAGCTTAGGGGAACACAATGATGTGTCACTAAGCCACAATACGTTGAGGTAACACTAGCTTGAAGAAACACTGGTGTGATGCTAAGCTAAAATAAGTCATCTAACACTAGCTTGTGGAAAGCAATGGTGTGTCGCTAAGCTAAAATGTCATCTAACACTAGCTTGTGGAAAGCAATGGTGTGTCCCTAAGATAAAATGTCATCTAACACTAGCTTGTGGAAAGCAATGGTGTGTCGCTAAGCTAAATGTCATCTAACACTAGCTTGTGGAAAGCAATGGTGTGTCGCTAAGCTAAATGTCATCTAACACTAGCTTGTGGAAAGCAATGGTGTGTCGCTAAGCTAAATGTCATCTAACACTAGCTTGTGGAAAGCAATGGTGTGTCCCTAAGCTAAAACACATTATGGGTAATACTGGCTTGAAGAAACAACACCACCAAAAACTATCTTACCTTTACTTTTCACCGGAGCTTTGAAGTATGGGCTATGCGTCACCTCGGCTGGGAAGACAGAGTTGCGTGATATTTTGTACTTGGCACAGAAATCTGCTTTGGACGGCGTCAGTGCCGGGTTAAAATTGTAGCCAGACTCTGAAATACAATACCACAAGTCAATGGGTATTTTATCTGCATTTATTCGGCATAGTAAAACAAACTTGTATCCAAGAAATATATATATACTAAGTGGATATATCAGTACTACCAGTATCGTAGCCTTTATCTTCGACTACTGGTAACAGTGAACTATCAGTGAAGGTGATGAGTATCCCCGCTTACAGTCACCAATGGGCCATAAATCTGTAATAAATTAGGCTATCAAAAATGGGTCATGTAGTGGGACATAAGGTCATCAGTTGTTAAGTGTATATGAAGTCTGGGAACAACCCATTCAAAACTGATTGAGGAATGCAAGTAATGAAACTGTGTTACGGGACGCGACGCGACATTACACAACGTGATTCCTTATAGCCCTACTTCACTTTGTTAAAGAGGGGAGTATAATAATATTTTATTCAAGTAAGGCCACAAAAAATTAATTACCTGGTTCTCAGGCCACTTTTTCTGAGAAGAGATGCGGGCGGGCGCATTTTTTTTTACAATTTTACAGTGGTCAATAGACACGCGGGCGAATTTTTTTTATCCAAACTTTAATTCCAATACATGTATTGATGCAAAATATCTCGAAATACATGTGCAATAACCAGTTGGATCAGCTCATCTCTATTGTCGATCATTACCTTACCATTTCTTCCCGACTTATGCTTCTTTCAATCACAATAAGTCCGAATATTTGTATTAGATCACGCATGAACTTCAATCGACTCGATGACACCGCCATTATTGCTTGTTGTTGTGAGACTTTGTCGATTAGACGCTTGAATAAATCGGCTGTTCCGTAGCACCTACTAGTTCCAAGCGTCTCAAGCGTCTGACTCTCCTAGATTGGTACCCGTACGACTGCAACACTCACAAGCTAGCGAGCAGAGCGGCAGATAGTCGGCCACGCACCAGTCTACCCACAAGGGGATTCCCCTGAGGTAGTTTATGTAAAAACCGGAACAAACTTGGATGCGGAACTTTTTTCTCGAAATTTCGGTAGCGCATTTCCAATTTTTTATCTTATTACTTTTGAGATAAAATCGGCAATGCGGCACCAAAAAAAGACATGCGGGCGGGCCTGAGAACCAGGTAATTAATTTGTTATTGCCTAATGAATGTGAAGGTACAACAGGCATACCTCTGCAAGACCTCTCCCGAAGTAGGCATTTGAATTTTGCCTAAAAAAATGATAAACTTGGCTATTTCCTTAGCATGGCTCCTCTGCAGTAATCAACATTCTGAAAAACACTTATCTATATCAAACATTGTACACTTCTAAGTTACTATATAATATTTTTCTCTGGTCTAAAGTATAAGCCCTTATCATACCCTGTTCTTTAATTTTAATATTATAAATTATATTACCGTTTTTATCCTCCTCACTCCCTGTGCACTGGCGTTTTGCTCTGGGTTGCACAAGAGAATGACGCCCAATAAAGTCCTCACACATTTTCTGGAAGGCGTTTGCACCAACATTCCGCGGAGGACCAAAGATTGAGTTGCGAGGACCCTAAAATGGAAAAAAATAAGTGTATCCAGTGTTTTTTTATGCCTAATTTGGGGCCGTTATTCGGCCCCATTCACAATGCCAAAAAGTATACTTTTTTCACAATAATATCCAAAAAATTCACAATCTGAAAAAAATAAAAAAAATACAGACAGTAAGGATAGTCTTAATATAAGCTGGTGTCAAAACTAGTCTGTATTTACCCAAAACAAAAGTTAAAACCAAGGGATATTAAACTGTGAAAATAAAAGTGAAAAAAGTTTCTTTTTCTTTTGTTATAATATTTCAAAATTTTCACAATTTCTAGAAAAATGCCACTATTTTTCACAATGGCACAGGCACAGGCTGCATTCACAAAACACATAAAAAATCACTGGTATCACCTTCTTGGTCATACCTTAGAAGTAGCATACAAACAAAAATAGCAGATTGAAGTGTTTATCTAAGATATTTTTTATCACCAACCATCAAATTATGCTAAAATGCATGAGTATATTTAACCTGTCCATACATACATTGCTGGAACCATTTCAACTTATATTAAGAATAAGCTTGTATAGTTCAGTTCCATGTATAGTACCATGTATAAGGATTTCCTTAAAAGCCGGTAGGCGGTGATTTACCACTCTACTTCGGCTATCTGACCGGTTACTGTTACCAGTCCCCAATACAACAACAGAAGGGAGAACTAAAATCACCCGTCTACTCTTAAAACTTTCCATGCAACTTAAAAACAATGGGAAAACTCTGTATGTAATCTTGTATTTGTAGCATTATAACATAGATTTTTTTTCCCCCATGTGGTTAAGTATTTTATACGCATGTTAGAATTATTTTAAAAGTTAAAAGTAATGCATCCATATTACAAATCACAGAGCAACTTAACGGGAGTACATCAGGCCTTTTCAAGAAAAATCTAAAATGTAAACAAGAGGTCCATGACCTTGAAACGCTCTCCTGAATATCTGAACAGCTAGATCTTTGAACGGTATTATAATTTTTTTATATGTTTGTCATTATTTGAAGGGGCAGTGTTTGTTAATCATTCAACAATACAACAATACAAGCTTTTTTGTGGCCATATTTGAGGGTGGCCTGTTTGAAGTCCAAGCAGCCCTTACAGTTGTCAGAGTAAATACATTTTATTTTCAATATTTCTCGAATGAAAATCATTTTTATAACAAGAGTAACATTCCTGTAAAGTTTCATGAAAATCCTTTACGTACTTTCAGGAGTAGTTGCCACAAGTTTTTCCTATATAACTGTGTAAACAAAGATAGCTGTTGGTGGCCATGTTTGACATTAAATCATAAAAAATAAATGTTAAGGACCAACTTCATGCTATGCCAGCCATTTTGGTAAAGGTACCAAATCAATAACACATGGTCACCACAAAGTTGTACTTGTAAAATCTATTTTTAGCTGTGGTGGCCATCTTAAAGTTCAGGTCAACCTGAAGGGCAACATTCCTGTAAAGTTTCATGAAAATCAATCAAGTAATCGCCATAAGTTTTTCATAAATAACTCTTAAGTAAAACTCTAAATAAACAAAGACGGCTGCTGCGGCCATGTTTGACATTGAACCAAAATGAATTTTGGTTAGGACGAAGTCACCAACTAAATGTTGTGCCTGTCATTTTGGTAAAGGTTCCAAATCATCATACCCTATGGTTTTTTTAGAAAGCAAAACTATATTTTTAAAAATCTATGTTTAGCTGTGGTGGCCATCTTGAAATTATGGCTGAACGGATTTTTACTAATGACTAACTAGACATCAAGAGCAACATTCCTATAAAGTTTCATAAAAATCCATTTAGTAGTTTTAGACAAGGTTTTCCTATATAACTCTGTAAACAAAGAAGACCGCAGGTGGCCATGTTTGATGTCAAATCAAAACGGTTTTCGTCAAGGACCAATATTATGTCATGCTGATCATTTTAGTAAAGGTCCCATATCAGTATCCCTTAAAGTTTCGAGAGAGTAGTCGCTTACATATTTTTTAAAAACCTGTTTTTAGCTTTGGCCTTAATCTTTGATTTCAAATCAACCAGAAATTTTGCTAGGATCAACTAGACTTTATGTGCAACATTCCTGTAGTTTCATGAAAATCCATTTAATAGTTTCAGAGGAGAAGTCGAAACAAGATTTTTCTACATAACTGTACATAAACGAAGGCTACCGGTGCCCATGTTTGACGTCAAATTTAAAATGGTTTTCATCAAGAATCAATATTATATCATGCTGGTCATTTTAGTAAAGGTCCCATATCAGTATCACTTACAGTTTCGGAGGAGTAATCGCTACAAACTTCTTTTTTAAAATTTATTTTTGGCTTTGGCAGCCATCTTGGATTTCACATCAACTTGAAATAAATAGCTTCAGATGAGTAGTCGCCACAATATTTTCCTATATCTCTATGTAAGCAAAGATGGATGCTGATGGCCATGTTTGACATCGTAACAAAATGATTTCAATCAAAAATGAATATATGTCATGCTGATCATTTTATTAAAGGTCCCATATCAGTTATCGTTTATAGTTTCGGAGGAGTAGTCGCTACAAACTTTTATTTTAAATAATCTATTTTCAGTTTGGTGACCATCTTGGATTTCACATCAACTTGAATTTTTGCTGGGATCAACTAGACCTTATGATCAACATTCCTGTAAAGTTTGATGACAATCCATCCAGTACTTTTAGAGGAGAGGTCGCCACAAAAGTTTACATACGGACGATGCACCACGGCATAAGCTCTGCTGATCTGTGATCAGTAGCTAAAAATGTTTCAATTCATATACAAATGTCATTTCAATCAAAATATGGTGTCAGCACCATGTTGTGCGGGTGTAACATTTGAATTCACAAAACGGAATCATGTGTAAAATTCTTAAATTTACTCTGGTGTGAACCTAGGATAGCACAAATACTGTGCATGTTGAATTTCCTTTTAAATAAGGGTCATGTTTAGGCACTTTAAGGAACTTTTTAAAGAAAATATCATCATTAGTTGATTCTAAGTCAAACCGCTAGACATTGTGAAAAGCCTGATGAACTCCCTTTAAGTTAGCACTGGCTAAACATAAAACCTTTGAAGGAGCTCCTGCAAGTGTGTGTCTGCTGGGCGTAAAACTTCTAGTAGCAGCAGTTGTTGTTGATGCTGATGATGTGGATGTTAGCCGTAAAGGTTGTTTAATACCAGTCTCGTCGAGGATACTTTCCAAGGCAGAATCATCTTTCTCGAAATGTATATCTGAAGTACACGTGAGAAAGCAACGATTGCAAATATTACAAGCAACTGGCAATTACCCTTTCATACAAACCCTTAGAATTTATTTTCATTCTGCAATATTTGTTTGCTGTTTCCCAACCCAGGATTCCATAAATGGGTAGGTAGGTAGGTGGTGTGTTTTGTTGTGTCAAGGACAGTTAACACTTTAAGAAATTAAAGAAAAATATACTGAAGATAGCAACAACAAAAAAACAATGTCAAAGAATTGTTATAAAAAGTTTTGGCTAGGGCCTTTTTTCGTGGGTAAGAAGGGAAACAGCAAACAAAATGTTTCTATGGTTGGCCCTAGCAGCAATACAAGTATTGTGTGAATAGGCCTATAATAAACATTTATCTGTGTGTTTCCTAGAAGTCAGAATAACTCCATACATCTCCATATAGATCCATACAACTCCATACATCTCAACTACTTGGGAGAGGTACCTTGCATCTATGTGGATGAATGTAATTGAGATGTTCAATATCAATACTTTATCCAGGCTACAAAGTTGCATAGAGAGAGGTAGAGGGTGCATACGAGTCCAGGAATATCTATTAGGCCTAGACAAAAAATACTTTGTTTCCTGTAACCCGGCTGACCTGCCGTTTTTACCCCCGACTCAAACACTTTTTCCCCACCCACCAAAAAAATAATAATTTGGAAGTGAATTAATAGTGTCCTAAACCGTATAGATGAAGCTAGTATTCTTGATTTAAAATATTCAGAAAATAAGAGAATTAAAAAAAAGGCCTTCCTACATATCCAATTTTTGTTCAGCCTGTAATAAAACTAATTTTTTATTTGGTATTAATATCAAATACATATTCCCCTGATTCTTTTCCATGCATTAAGAAGGATAGGCTCCAGTATATGGGACCGCCCAGCTAATGCCCCCATCAGACAGGAAGCAGTGGGGTTAAGTGACTTGTTCAATGTCACAAGCACATAGTGGCTCAAACTTAGAACCCTTTTTGTAATGAGGGTACCCTTAGATCACAACGCACTCCTTGTATGGGTACCCTGAAGGCTTGAAATCTCAAAATACTGTGTATTTTACATAATTTTTACCCCCGCGTATAAACACAGTATGAGGGGTGTTCCGTAAATAATGTGATTGGTATTGATACTAGATTACTATAATCATTTTTGATCATTTGTTTTTGCGATTTCCATTCAAAGTTACTCCCCCTTAGCCGAAACACATATTTTGAGCCGCGCAATCCACTTTTGAAAACATTTTTCGTATTCATGAACAGGTACACCCTTAAGACACTGGTAAACAGCAGATCCCAGGGCATTCCTCGAGATATATCTCTTCACAGATAAGTGATTTTTTAGTCTTGGGGAAGAGAAAATAGTCGCAGGGGGCCAGGTCTGGCGAGTAAGTGGGTGCGGGAGAACGGTGACTTTTCTGACTCCAAAAAGTCCGGTTACAATACGGGCTTTGTGGTCGGGTAGGGCGCGGTTGTCCATGCAGAAGATGAACATACTTCAGACCTGTTATTCATAGAGGCAACTCTGTTTGTACTTCTTCAATTGTTTTAATACAACGTTTTTATAAAACCGTCTGTGACAGTTCTGCCTTTTGGCACCGCCGTCTGTATGGCGGGACAGTTGGTAGAGAAAAAAATTGCATACAGAACTGCGATTTCACACCGGGTAAAGCGGTGTGCGAATCAAAACGGATCACAGCGAATCGCGATAGATTGTGTTTGCGTGGTCAAAAGTTATTGTCCCCAGCGTTGAGTGGACTGTCCGTCGATCGCTGGGGTATAAAATCAGCGTGTCCGCGGTGAGATAAACATCCCCCGCGTTGAGTGTGAGTAGTCGTAATCCGCGTGGCAGCAACTGTACATGGGAATTTGGTTCGCACTTAGTTATCAGAGTGATTTTTTAATTCATTTTTTGGTAGGAAAAAAAATGTGTAATTACCGCGATACGCGTCTTATCTGGAGCACTGAAATATAGTTGTTTAGTTTCTTTAATCAACACTGATATACTAGTACACAATGGTACTGAACATATGTCCAGTCCCAAACATATATAATGGAAAGAGGACTTTGACTTGAGTAGGCATAGAGAAATCCCCTTTCATTCATGAGTAATGAAATATGTACTTTTTTTCCATACCGGACAAGGATATCCGTCCTTTTACCGGGGCCCTCGGTTCCGATAATAATACTATATACCTCGGTTGCAAATTCCCTATCTTCCCCCGCATACCCATGAAAGATTCTTATAGTCCCAGTCCCATTTGAAGTAACTTAACCCAACCAAATAATGGCAGAATTACACTGCAAAACCGCTTATCAAAACTCTTTGCAGGTGTTCAAGTCATATAATAGTGTATATGTGCCATTTAAAAATATAGGATTTTTCACGGGTTCTTAAAATACCCTTGACTGACCATGAATAAGATGAATTATGAGTTGGGTAAACTCCTAATTCAACTCTCCAGTTTTAGGTTTTGGCCTGGTTGGTTAAAGCAGCTTTATATTGTGTCTATAGTTTGATTCTCAAAATATGTTTAGTTACATATATACGTCGTCGTCAGTAGGTTTAGAAACAGTGTACATATGTTGTAAAACTTGGCTGTTATGTTGGCGGAGATAGGGACTTTAAAACCATCCATACGGTCGAACGTGTTAAATTCATCTGCTGTGAAGTCTACCTTCTTTGATTGGCCGCACATTTTCTTTGGCTCTTTTGTCGAACAGGTCACATCAGTTTTCAACATCCTCCGTACTGCAAATGTTTTAAAAAAATGGTATTACTTGCTTTATAAATAAATCAAGTCCCTGATGGGTTTTAAACATTAACAACTCAAATCGAGAAAACAAGAACAATGTATGTGACAAAATTTTTTTTTTCTGATTTGGTTCAATTGTCACTGATACTCTTACAATTCGGCCTCCTGCAAGAGCTGTTGTCAATTGAATTGGATTTTATAGTCGCACCAACAGCTAAGGTCATATGGCGACTTTCCAGCTTCCAGTGGTGGAGGAAGACCCCAGGTGCCCCTCCGGGCAATTTTCGTGCACGGGCGGGCACCTGGGTAGAACCACCGACGTTCCGCAAGCCAGCTGGATAGCTTCCTCACATAAAGATTTCTAGGCCCCTGAGGAATCGAACCTACAGCGGTGAGGGGCAAGTGATTGCAAGTCAGAGACTATAACCACTCGGCCACGGACGCTGTTGTCAAATAAAGTAAAATAAATTAATATAACAATTGTGAAAACTGCAATGGATAAAGTCCGGGGAAAATTAAAATAAAGGGTAAAACAGAGCCACAGAAAAGCTTTGAGTTTATTTCTTTACTCCACATTTGTATTAATTGGGGTTTTCCAAATGTAACTGGGTAAACAAAATATTTCACCTATAAATTTGAGTAATTTTGAAAACAACTGCTTTGAAAGAACTGAATGAATGCAATTGGAGGGAATATTCTAGATTTATTTTTTGTTTGTTTGGTGTATAACGTCATTTTCCTACACATTTAGGCTCAATTTTGTAAAGGTGATGGCAAACCACCCACTTTTTCCTGGGTAGAACCAGTACTGTAAACCTTTGGCCATCAATGAGAATCGACACTTTCTCAGTTACAAGTCAAGCTCGCTGTGGGATTCAAACCTGCAGCGGTATTAGCAAGAAGGCTTCAAAGCAGCATTTTTACCCTCTCGTATATGGAAGTGCTCATATTTTGTCTACAATATCTGACATGTAGGGTCAATGCAGATACTCCCAGAGTAAACTTCGGACACCCTTACAGTTTCATGAATAAATTGGTTAAATCGCTCTCGCAAGTTTTTGTTGTTCTAATTATGTATCCCTCGAAAAATTACATATTAAAGTCTTACCTTTCACAATTTTTCTCTGTTCACGTGGCAAATTTCCCAGAACCCTTCTGCCCCCACCTGTTGGAGACCTCTTGGCATCAGTGGTTGGAGCGGATGGGGAAATGTCACGCTTAACTCCCTTTTTAGTTCCTGCTGATCTGGACACGGGAATTCGGCTAAAAATACAAATAGGTAAGAGGAACGCAATTTAGTAATGGGAAGGTATTACCACAACCTGGTACTTAGAATGTGAAAACACAAATCGGTTATATGAAAGAAATATTAGAATTTAGCCGTACAGTTTTATGTTCATTGTCATTTTAATCTTGTTGACAAAATGTTGAAATTCGTAATTCGCTCCGACAGATAAAAATAAAAGTAGGTAAAAGAAACATGAAACCGACACGTCTACAGACAAGGTGTATGACAGTATAAAATAAAGTGATTGTTTCAGCAGAATTAGGTAGACATAAACGACTAGTGGAGGCATGACAGGGACAAAGATAAGATGTTTAGTGTGTTAGATATTGTTGTTTTCGTAAATCTGAATACATGCAATGAAAACTTCAAAAATATAAATACTTAGTGTTAACTATTTATGCTGGTCACAACCATATGCATATGTAAATAAAGAGAATACACAACAGAGAGAGTGCTGAATAAAGGGTTACCAACTTGAGTTGGTCAGTAGGCAGTAAGATATACTGGTTACTAGTTAGCTTAAATCAATTTTATGTGTACGCATTGTGACAACCTTGCAATTTTCCTAACTTCATCCGGACAATTGACAAGACATTTGTAAATAAAGCAATGTAAAAAATGTTCATACTGGACATCATCATGAATAAAGTATTAGCAGAGTCGTTTCCCTTTGATTAGAACAATAACTTGAATAAATGTACCGGTACTGTATTTTAAAACAGGGGCCATAACTCTGGTGTAACTTAACTGACAGCTGGTTGTTCAATGAACGAAAACTTCAATGATTTCCTTAGTCTCTATCATCCAGACAAACTCAAGCTGACTGCGAGTGCCAGCAAGTGTCTGGACTCGTGGTTCATTAAAATATTTGACCGATAGACTGACTGTGATGTGACGTCATTTTGACCACAACATCAAAGTGCACGTTGTATTACGCCCAACATTAGTTTCAAAGGGATGTGTGTACGTATTAAATATACAATAAACTTCGTTTTTTGTAGTTTCTCTAAAAACATAATATAATCTATATTACAAAATTATTATAATGATGTTTAACATTTAATTTTTAGCATTAATCGTGATCCGCTGACTTTGTTTGGGGTAATTTTATTGCACAACTTTGCGCGTAACGTCACGCAGTTTTTGACGCCGTCGTGACGTAGGGGGTGATTCCTTTAACAAACTGAAGTAGACCAATCAGCGGATAGTGATTTTTTTTGTCCACATCTGGTTTTGATGTCACAAATTTTAAAGAAGCTTTACTCCAGACCATCGTATGGACTTCTTTGAGAGAAGTCTCGCGAGAGGTCTTGATGATCGAGACTATGATTTCCTTAGTATCAACAATCTGATTAAGTTTGGTAAAGATCTGATGAAAGATGAAGGTGTTTACATAGACATATAACCAGTAAAAAGTAATTGCCATCACCTAAGCAAGTGCTCCAGATAGGCAATTTTAGAAATTAACAGCACTTGACAAATTGACACAATATACGCCTGTCATGGAATTCCTATTTATATGACCATGTACAATGTTATCTAACTTGGCCAGAGATATTATGGCCATAAATATTCAAAGTTATGCTACTTGCAATATATAAGAGCTCTGTTCCTTGTAGTTTCAGAGAAGATGTTTATATTTTTCTCCTATATAAGTCTATGTAAACATGTGACACATGGGGTTGGGCGAAATTTTACCCCAGGGGCATCATTTGAATAAACTTGGTAGAAGACCACAGCTTATGCTAGCCTACTTTGAAAATATTAGGCCTCTAGCTCATGTAACTTTAGAGATGAAGATTTTTTTTAAAGATTTCCCTATATAACTCTTTGTAAAACCAGGGAGTACGTTATAGGGAGAAGAAACGGGTTCATAAACGCTCTAGTTTATCGATTTAAGTTGTCGCGCTAGAACGCCGCCATTTACTATTTTATCGATACAGGTAAATCGATCGTAAGCGCGTTACATTTGAAAAGTTAAAATTTCAGCCAACATCTCAAATTAGGCAGTTTTTACAGCCCCTTTTTACGTCTTTCTGTTATAATCAACATCACGAAATTACATTATTGACAAAGATAAATATGTCTACTATTCACTTTTTGTTATTATTAATGCCTAATATAACCCATACTTCGTATCTCGTTTGCAATAGCTTCACACCATTTTTAATTCTATAAAATTAAAAATTTAGCTGATATCTCAAAAGGCACATTTTCATCACCTCTTTTTAGGCTTTGTCTTATAATCACCACCATGAAATTACCTTCTTTACAAAGATAAATATGTTTACTATTCACTTTTTGTTATTATTAATGCCTAAATAACCCGTAGTCTCGTATCTCGTTTGCAATAGCTATACACTGTCACCATTTTTTATTTGGCGCAGAGTGGCGCCATCTTTGTTACACGGAACCGTCTGGTAAAATGTGCTTTTAAACATGCAAACAAATACACGCTCTGTATCAGAGGACACAATGTAAATAAATAATACTTATGTTTACATTTAGCACCTTTATTTAGTTTGTAAGTGTAATAATTTATAAGAATTTGCTGTTTTTCACACACTCGCGAAACAACCGGAAATAGTCATTTTCACGGAGTAGTGAAACAGATGCGCGACAACATAACTCGGCAAAACGAGCCCGTTTCTCCTCCCTATAACGTACTCCCTGGTAAACCTATGGCCCCTAGGGTAAGGCCAGATATAACCCCAGGGTCACCATCTGAACACCCTTGGTAGAGGATCGAAAGTTACTCTACATGCAATATATGAATGCTCTTTGTTTTAGAGAATATATTTTTCCTTATATGTCTATGTAAAACATGCAAAATTTCTACCATTTTTTACCCTAGGGGGATCTCAACTGGTATGACTCAGAGGCCCCACCCACACCCTAATGCTTCACCTCTTGTGGCCCCCGGGGCAGGTCCAATTCTGAACCCAGGGTCACCATTTTAACAAATTTGGTAGAGAACTACAAGACGAAGCTACATACAAAATATCTAAGCTGCATTCCTTTTTGTTTCGGAGAAGAAGATTTTTAAGTGTTTTTTCCTATATACTTCTATGTAAAAATATGACATTTATTACCAATTCAGGGACCATAATTATGTCAAAATAAAGAGTTTATGGGGATTGTTGGATAAGGCACAGAATTTTATGTGAAACATTAGTTGAATATTTTGATGCAATAACTTTTGAAGTTATAAATCTATTGCACAAAAACTTTAAGGTCAAGCTGGGTCTAAAGACATGACAATCAAAGGCCCATAATTTTGTCAAAATGCAAGGAAGAGTTACGGGGATTGTTGGATAAGATGCTGAATTTGATGGGAAACTAATATAAAGTTTTAATGCAATAGCTTCAGTAGTTTTGAAGTTATAAATCTATTGCACAAAACCTTTAAGGTGAAGCTAGGATGCCGACGCCAACGCGAGTAGGATAGCTCTCCTTATTCTTTGAATAGTCGAGCTGAAAATGCCGAAATTGTTTCAGTGGTTCTTGAAAAGATTCTTATAAGGTTTCCACCTTCTATTATAAGTAACGACCATCTTGGATATCGCTTTGACCTTAATTTAATAAATAGGCACACCATTGACCTCAAGATCACTCATGTGAAGTTCGGTCAAAATGGCTAAACAGTTTCAGGGGGGCGGGGGTTTCATCGGGTCGGTCGGGTTACAGTAAACTCAGGTATAATTTTATTTAGCCTAAGCGCATTACTACAGTGTCGCCGCAGAGCTAGCTTTTATGGCAATATCGGTATAATGTCCGCTTCACATGCAATGTGTCCAGAGTTCAATCCCGCTGAGTGCCTAAATATTTATGTGTAATTGTTCCGGTCCGATTAAACTAAGCTCTATTGGACTTCAGCCCGAGCTAAGACTATAAAATATTAAAAGAATCAAAGTTCCAGTGTTTCTGCAGGTTTCAATTTTTTAGTGGTGATCCTTGACCCTCTATGGAATAAACTGGTTGTCATTTTGTAAATATAGGTGTCATATTTTTTGGACATGCATTTTGATGAATAGACCATGTGATGTCAGATAGATATGCATTAATTATTAGTTGATAAGACATCTTCGGTGGATTTGTCAGCAAAAAAAGAAGTTAACCCACTTTGTTTCATTTTGGGTTAGTCTGCAATTTTAGCGGCCGTATCATGATCATCTACACGCTTTAATTTGCTAGTGTTTTTATATAAGCGTCTTCCTACTCTGACCCACATTCACGTGATCGATATGACGACGACAATAACGTGGAAAGTACAGACATTAGTTTAACCTATTCTGAAAATAGACCAAGAATGAATAACTTTATTTTCCAATCATGGGCCACAAAGATGGCATTATAATCACTGTAAAAAGAACAACATAATGAAACATAACAAAAGCTTAATTCTGATTAGCATAATAACAGTAAAATGAAATGATGTAATATGATCCATATGTTGACGACAATAACACGAAAGTACAGGTATTAGTTTTTCCTGTTCTAAATATAGACAAAGATTTAAATAGAATAAGTTCTGTCGTGATTCCTTACATCTGAAGCTTTTCAAGCAAGTTTTACGACGATAATTTGACGGGTATTTAATTTCTAGCTGTCAATTTCACCGCGTCACGAAAAACGCACATGCTGATTTATGTCACGTCGCCGATCATTTAAATGTGTCAAAAACGCAAGAAATGTGCTCTCATGGAACAGGCTTTTTTCTACTATTCTCACGGGTCCGACTATCGGACCCGTTCCCAATGCCAAATATAGTTGTTTTTTCCCAATTCTGAAATAAAATTCCCCTTCCTTTTTTTTTACAAAGTCAGGTCAAATATACAAATGTTTACAAGGAAATAGGTCAAATATACAAATGTTTACAAGAAAATACTATAAAAATAAAAATATTTAAATCATGTATCATGTATTGAAACCAGGCAATTAAAACGACCTGATATTTATGTACATCTAACTTATGAAAATTTCCGATTTGAGGCGTAAAATTTCCCAATTTGTCCAGGGTCTTTTTCCCAAAATGGGCAGAAAAAGGCCTGTGGAAACACTGTTCTGCTGTTAGTGTTATTATTAATAGTGTTACTGTTAACAGTTTGTTGACACATAAAATTGGTTAACATTTACCTCTTCTTTGAAGATACCGGTTGGGCATTTTCTTTCGATGAAGTTTTGGCTGCCTTCATTTTTTTTCATGAAGAATTACATATATATATATGTACATGTATTATATCTGACTGTCTCTGAAATGTAAGGGGATAAGAGTTACACTAATGAAACAGCTATTGTAGAACAAGAGGTATTTAAATGTATAATTAAACTATAGGATTAGTAAGCATCATGCTGTGTGTGCTACTTGCAAAATAATAAACCCCTATCTAATATAACTAGGTATATGTAAAACTGTGACCTCTGAGGCAGCCCCAGATCCAAGGACCTCACAGGGGTCCATGTTCCCTGTTTCCATGAAAATATGACTAAATGTTCCCTTGTTCCCCAAAAATATTTTTCCACTCTTCCATTGTTCCCCAAAAATATTACCAATAACAGACAATGATTCCTTGTTCCCCAAAAATAAACGACCTTGTTTCCCAAAACCCACCTCAGGGTCACCTCTTGATCAAAATTGGTAGAGGTCCATTATCTCTGTCTGTCTACCTGTCTGTCTGTCAATCTGATCTATCTATATATATATATATTAAAGCCATAAGGATGCAATATATCTGAGTTCAGCTTATATGCAATGTTATTTCAGATAAGAAGACTTGTTCAAGTATTACCCTATACAAGTCCTCTCTGTCTTGTTGTTTCAGAGAAGACAATTTTGTAAACAAGATATACAAGTTACAACTCTATGTCAAACATTTCTGGGACTTCTATCATAAATTATTTACCAGAAATGTTTGACAGAGATTTTGGTGACATCAGCCTGCATAAGATAGGTTGCGAGTTCAAACCCCTCTCAGTATTACTTCATCCAATTGGCGATTACTACACCAGGGAGAGGTTACATGCAGTTCATCTGGTGGACTATTCTCTACAGAGCATTTCATACTCCTTTCTCCACCCACTTTTTTACATGCAATTTTCAATCATAACAAATCAAAAAATTATCATCCTTTATCAAACGAGGTTCCAAAATAATTGAATTTCAAAAGGATACTAATGATAGCATACCTCAGGCTTTTGTATAATGGTTTTGGAACACAGAGTCAAGAAGTTCTAAGGATAACTTAAAATTCGAATGATTTGTTCAGCTTTGAAATCAACATTAATTTCCCAGACACGACGCTTTCTGAAATTGACCAATCAAAATCGACAAAACAGAACATATTTGGATTACTCGAACGTTTCCGTTAGTGTCTGTTTATGCAGGTAACATGATTCGGTTGTACTCGTGATTTTCCGTCCATTTCCTTAGTACCATTTTTCAACAAATATGGCGATCACTCGGATATTCGCTGTCAACTTATCTGTGTTTATTTTCTTATTTACATGTGCACAAAGACAAGTTTCAGCTTCCAAAGGTACGGAATATGTGTTTTGAATATGTTCTTTTTCATCTGAATGGATTTTTATTTAACATTATGTCGGATTTTAATAATTACATTTTACACACCTGTAACTGTTGCGTTGTGACACCACTGACAGTAACAGGATATCTATGATTATGAATCACCACTGTTTGTTGGTAAACATGTCGCGTTACACGTCTATTTTTTTTTTGGCTCTATTATGTAATGTTTTTTAATAGAAATTTCTGAGAATGTTAAAATTATAATGGGGCAAAACGTCATCTATACTCTGTCAAGTCGCTGTCCATGTTTGATTCTACACATTTCAATCGTGTAACCAGGCTTTTATAAATTATAGACACGCAAGTATTAACTGAGTGTGAACGGATCTAGCGGGGACTAGGGGCCTGCCCCCAGCCACACACACCCCCACAAGAAAATGTTGACAAAAATGGTTTGAAAATGTTGAATACTCAATTACTAGATACTCATTAATTTATGGAAAAAATACTCGATGTATGTAGCAGTAACTTAAGAATAATGTTGGGCTTACCACAGTTTTTTACTTTCGTAGGGGCAATAATACTTAGTCATAAAATAACATCTAAATTGCCTCCAGTCCTAAACAAATTCATATTTTGTTTGTTATATAATCTAAATAAGAAAACTTATTATTTGGCAACATTGTTTGATTCATGAATCTTAAGTAGGCTTACAGCTTATTGAACTAGTAGGCTGAGCTAGAGAACTGTAATAAGGCCATATGATTCTGATTTCTGTGGACAGTACCGGTTTTTCTTTGCCACACCAGGGCAGTCGTTTGACCGTTTTTGGGGCCGAAATAGGACAGCCAATAAGAAACGGTATAGCTTGACAAATCGTGATCAGTTGTTGAATGCTTATATAAAACTCATGTTTATATAAACTAATGTCGAAATCTGGGACATATGTTTCTTTATAAAAAAAATTGTGCTGTCTTCTTATGTTAACTTTTTAATTGTGTATTAAATAGCATATAGATACATAGAAACCTCATTTTTACCTGACATATGGTAATATTCAAACTAGGGCTATATTATAGAAAGATAAATAATTTCAGGTTAAATATGCAATAGGACAGCCAATAAGAAACGGTAGCTTGACAAATCGTGATCAGTTGTTGAATGCTTATATAAAACTCATGTTTATATAAACTAATGTCGAAATCTGGGACATATATTTCTTTATAAAAAAAAATCGTGCTCTCCTTATTTGTTAACGTTTTAATTTTGTATTAAATAGCATATAGATACATAGAAACCAGATTTTTACCTGGCATATGATAATATTCAAACTAGGGCCTATTGCATATTTAACCTCAAATTATTTATCTTTCTATAATATAGACTGCCAATAAGCAATGATAGCTTGACAAATCGTGATCAGTTGTTGAATGCTTATATAAAACTCATGTTTATATAAACTAATGATGAAATCTAGGACAAAATTATGTTTCTTTATAAAAAAAAATAAGCTCTCTTCTTTTTTGTTATTGTTTTTATAATTAATTGTAATATGACAATAAGTTTAATGTAGACAGAATGACGGCCTTTTTGTCCTAACTTTGAAGGACCATATTCTGTAATAATATATTGCAGTATTTTAAGTATTGTTTCAATATCTTAATTTAAAAAAAGTGATTATCATACAATGTGTACTGACAGGACAGCCTGAGTTGCCATGATGTAGACTATGGGTTAAGTAGGGTTCAAATTATATGACATCATAATTATATTGCAGCAAATTCCAACTATAGATCCATAGTAAACAAGATTAAATTGTCATGATGTCATCTTTGGTGTATATGTCCAACATAATATACCTATAGTTTTGCATATTTGACCATAATCCTTGATGGCTCACTGAAGGTGTACAGTACTGGTTCTACCCAGGAAAAGTGGGTGGTCTGCCTCCACCACAAAAAATCTACCGTCATATATAACCTTGCATGTGTTGAAAATGACGTAAAAATAATCTTACCTTGAGGTGTAAAAGTGGTTAATATTCAAGAAAAGTGGTTAAAATTCAAGAAACAGTATACTCACACTTATGAATTTAATTCCATATTTCAGTAACACAACATTTTTTAGCATTATATAAGGAAATTAAAATGTATACTGGCTTACGAAAAGCGTTCTAATAAGCGCCCCCAGCCCTTTCAGAAAATGTCACGCCCCCGGGGCGCTAATTAGAAACAATACGGTATGTTTTTAAACCTGGTCAAATTACACACTTCGGTGTTTAACCAGCCGTGAAACAGATATTATAATTGTTGTTTACATCACTGTTTATAACTATTATTCATGTTTTAGGGTAGAAACTGTTAGATAGTGACGATAGGGGAATATATTATGCATTTTAGGTTAAAAGTTGATGAATTTCCCATACAAACTATGGAAATTGTATTACAATTGTTTTATTACTTTCGGCTACAAAGCTGCAAGCCTTATATTTTTTGTAACGATACAGATGTATTTAGCACAGACTTTTTTCTTCATAATTTGTTACCGTTCAATGTAGAAGCTATATATGGAGACTATACATGTTACAAAGGCAGATTCCAAATTTCGATTAATAAGGTGGAGTTATGTGAAAAGATTTAACTTTAGATTTACGGGGGTTGCATGCTGCACCTACCTACCCCATCTCACCTACACCCCTAAAAAACAACTAAATTTAAGGAAATACTGATTTAAACTCAAAGGCACATGTCTGTATCATGAACGCGTCTAACTGATACCATGTACATTACCTATTATATTATTATTTTTTAGAGCTGCAAGGAAAATTGCACATTACCTATCCTGATTATGCGTAATATATAAATCATGTCACATGACATACTTAATGTTTTCGTATTCTCCTACCATTCCCTTTAAGATAAATATATATATATTAATATATGCCATTGTAAATAGGTATGTATATACAGTTGACAAATATGTACACATAAATAGACTTGACCTCCGAGTGAATTTAAGCTTCAACAATTTGGACATATTTTCGTCTGTATACAGGTAATCATCTGACATTTACAAACATCCCAGTCTGATTAATAATGGTGTTTTAGTCCATGTACATCTACAGAAATAGCTAATTAATAATCGTAACAATACAATACATGTATTTCCCCCTTTTAATGTTTTCATACTCTACAAAAAAAGGCATTTTGACGGGGTGGGGATGGGGTAGGTTGGTGAGGGGGTGGTTTAGGGGTTGCACAAAATGAATGAATGTCAGTTACAAGCGTCATTGAAAGTGTCTTGAAAACACTTAATTAATGACAATTTTATTAATTAACAGCTACTACAGTATAATTTGTTTTTAATCAAACTATTTTGACATACTTTGCGTTTATTTATAGTAGCGTTAATTTCATTTATATGTCAAAAAGCGAGCGCGAATGACGTTACTTAACGTGAATGATGTCACTTAAATCTCGTATTGACGAGTTTCTTCATATTGGGCTTGTTTTTTCATATTGGCCGACTTCCGGTTCATATTGGCCGACTTCCAGTTCATATTGGCCGAGTTTGCGTCGTATTGTGTGTAGATTTTCTAGTAAATCAATGCTAATATAGTTAAGTTAATTAATTAAGAATGCACAGGCAACAAAACTCAGTGAGGCCAGATTTTTTTAATTTTTCGGTTCTCATACCCTCCGACCCTAAGTTTTGCAAAAAGGTAAAGGATTTTTTTTTTTTTAAAAACAAAACAAATGTTAAACATTTTTTTTCGTTATTAATTATTTGGTCAACCATTTCAAACAACCAAATGATCATGTTTAAAACTTAACGTAAAATCGGACTATCATGTTATATAAATTTGTTCAGGTCCATTTTATGTTTTACAATGTGACTAAATTTTAAAATGAAGCAAAAAAATGCTATTTTATTGTTGGAAAGGAAAAAGGGCAGGGCGGCCCAAAAATGGGGCAGAGCGTGCCGCCCCACCATTCCGCTTTAGGGGAAACACTATGATATATTGATATATCAAGAGCCAACGTTTTATTTACTAGTCGGTAATTGCCTATAAATTAAGTATAGTTATGCCCATTAAAAAGTATCAATCTGCAGTCACTAGTTAAGAATTTTATTCAAGTAATCACCTTGTTTACTTGTGCGTGCTAACCCTACTTAATGAACATTGACAATGCACTCAGTCGATATGAAGCAAGGCTAGGAAGAATGCTGCCAGGCATCCAAATGTTTGTCTGGATAGTCCCATGGGCTAGTAAAAAAAAAATGAAATAAGAAATAAATTATAAATCGATAGAATGTGTAGTGACTTTCTAACATAACCTTTTAAAAAATACAGTTCTTATCATTTTTTTAGCATGGACATGTCCACTAACTCATTTATTCAGAGTTATGCCCTTTTTTCAAAAAAAATAACCCGGTGATCGAGTAGCAACAAACAGTTCCTACGCCTATGTATTGATAGTTAAACCTTTAGCTCTCAGTTAGTTTCAGAGAAGAAGATTTTTGAAGTTCTTCCTTTTAACTCTGTGTAAAAGCGATCCAACAAGAGCCCCTAAGCTCACAATTAAAGAAAAATGAAAACAAAATATTAATATATATATAAGCAGCCTTTAGGCCACAACACCTTAGCTTGCACGTTTTTTTTCCTCACAAAAACGACTAATTTTGCTCATAAAATACTCCAGATCACCAAAAGTCACCAAATGCATTCTTAAAAACATTTATTTCTGGACGGCATGCTCCCAGATCCCCCAAGAAAAATAGGGCTTGCACATGTTTGTTTGTTGTGCACTGCAACATACCCTAGCGCATATCTTAATGAAACAATATGTAGTTCTTTCTTATTAATAATTAAATTCAGAGTTATGCCCCTTTTCATAATGACATGTCTAATAACTCTGAATTTCATTTGGGCAAAGTTATGCCCCTTTTGATAAAACTCAAACCGAGACTGCAATATTTCGTATGTGTTGTTTTCGGCCGTTTCCAAAGGTCCATTATCATACTCTTTTTTTTTTAAAATAGCTCATAAATATAACATAATTGGCAAAATATTGATCTTCAGTCATGAAACTCTATACATGTAGTTCTTCCTATCAATTATTTAATGCAGGATAATGCCCCTTTTCTTAATTTATTACCTATTATTAACAATTTAAAAATTAATTCTGCTCACTTTAGAATTTCCTTGCTGAAATAAGCACATGGCAGGTGACTCCAACCTTCTTGTTACCAATAAACGTGTGCAATATAACACTGAACAACTTGCATCACAGGTATTTAATTTATTAAAAAATGTCACTGAGGTGGTATATTAGATAACTTTTGTATAACGTTGATTTGCTGCTCACATGACATGACTTTCTTATGGATGGCGGGAGGTGTACAGTTCTGGTTCTACCCAGGAAAAGTGAGTGGTTTGCCTCCACCACAAAAATCGACTTAATATGACCTTACATGTGTTGAGAATGACGTAAAACACCAAACATTCAAACAAACAAAACAAAACATGACATGACTATTGGCAAACTGCAGTATTACATCAGTAATTGTTATTATCAAGTGTTATTCTGTGGGAAAAATGTAAATGTGTTTAAAATAGACAATGTTTGTAAAACCCAGAGAGAAAAGAGCGTCTAGGATGGTCGTTGACATTTCCTTTGTATTTGCACAGTTTTAAACAATTTAATTGACAATAACACCTTCAGAATGACTGGTGTACTCTAACTATCAGCTGTCAGAAGTTAGAGTACTGCAGACATTTGAAATGGACATGGTACTAAACAAATTATTAAAGCGTATGGTCTCATCATTGTTTAAATCAACCAGCTCGATGAGACCAACATAGATCTATTACATAAAATGTAACTTTCAAAATCTGATAATCATGTCAGTTGGCTACTATACACACTGACCTTGCTGAGATTTTACCATTTGTTTGTTTGTATGGTTTTTACATTATTTTTAACACATGCACGGTTATATATGACGGTCGATTTTTGTGGCGGAGGCAGACCACCCACTTTTTCCTGGGAAGAACCAGTACTGTACACCTCCCGTCATCCGTAAGAATCGACACTTCCTCACTTACAACTCGAGCTCCTAGTCAGATGCTAACCCACAGCGGTGAGAGGCGAAGGTTTACGATGCAGCAACGTTTACCATTCGGCCACGGAGACACTTTTTTTATTATTTTACCAATTGACTTATACTGATATATTTGACGAGCAATCTGAGATATTCTTCTTTACTCCGATTAAATTAGAGCAAATTTCCTGGTGAATCGTGATTGATTTTTTCTGTCACACTTACCATTTGTTCACATCTCGTCCTACAATAACGAAATCACGTCCTCTGATTGAATTTTTTCACCAGAGCAACAGGGTGGCAGCTTGTACCTCATTATGCAAATCAGTCAGTCAGCATTTATTCAGAGGAACTTAATAAGTAGATTTCTATTGCTAAATCAATCAGATCAAATGTGTCTGCAGGTTCAAGTTGTTCAGATGATGATTCTTTCTGGAGTGTTTGTTTAAAGTTTTCCGGCCATGTTTTTTTTATGAACATGTTTATGTTAATTTAAATCAAAATCAATACACAACAATAGATATTTACAATTCACACATTGCAATATCTGTGAAAAGCAAGAATAAGATTTTATTTGATGAATATGTGTGACATGTTGAAACTAGAACAGGTAAATTAATCCACAGGTAAATGTATTTATCAATTATCTGGCAATAGTTGTGCAGCTTCACATTTCAGATTTACCTCATTTCCCCGTGCAGTCATGCTGTGGTAAAAGTAGTATCTACGACATGCAAATAATACTTATTTTTACATACAACTTAGTAGCGGTTTTAAATGTATATTTCTCTCCGGGACTATCAAGAAATGTTCATATGATGTTTAAGAGTTAAATTTGTTAATTGATAATACTACAAAAAGGGGTTAACCTTAACAGAGATGATAGAGACTTTGTGTCACATATTTTGTGTATAATATTACCGTCAAATTTGCATTAAATCCCCTGATATACCAAGCCGTTAATAGAAACAACTGATTGGAAACGTACGCTTCGTTAAAAAGGCACTCTGACTTTTTAATTCTTGTGTTTACATCAACATTACCTGTGCTTAGTGTCGGCACAGCGTGTAGGGGATACAGCATAATTAGTAGACAACTATTTATTCGACATAGTGTGAACAGTTTAATTTTATTCAGTTTATTTGTTTGCGTATATAACGCTTCCGAGTGCTTCGTCAACTGTTTCAGTTTATGTGTTAAAAAGCATATTTTGCCTTTAATAATTTTGTCTGAGTCTCTGCAGTCAGCTTGTCTTTGTGCAGAGCTGTGTATGACCTTGACATTGGCCATACAAGTTACACAATAGCAGAAACTAGAAAATGTGTCTTGGATGCCTCGCATTAGCGCATTAGCGCATTAGCGCGGACGGTCGCATAAAAACGACCTTTGTGGGGATGGAAAGTTTTATCCTTATGTGTAAAGATAAAAGTCACGCGCGCACCAACATCCGGTGTGCAGGAAAACATGCAAATTGTTAGTAGCTGACGCACAGCATGTCTCTGTTATGCCAGAGAAAGAATCTAGGTATTCGGTTTAGATAGGGAATTCCAACCCTTGGTATCAGTGTTTTAATCGGAACCTCGTCAGAGCCTCGGTTCTGATAAAAACACTTATACCTCGGGTTGGAATTCCCTATCTTCACCGGATACCCATGAAAGATTCTTATAATATTATGCCCATTCCACTTTGTGGCAGGGTAGGCGCGTAGCATGCCATACTCATTTACTCACCTGAGTAAACTTTTCAAACGAAGGCTCAAAAAATAAAAACTCGAAAAACGCAATAAAAACGTGAGCCTAACATGCTGAGACTGAAATGTTAAGGAATAATGGTATTTTCGACAGGATTTAAATCTTTCATCCTGACCCTAAAATGCACCAGAAGTCACGTACGAGCGTTTATTTTTTTAATTTTTCGGACCCCCACCAGCGCAAGGGGGACAACCACCTACCGCACCTACGCCCATGAGTAATTGAGATTTTGGTCATGCTATGCCCTTACAGGGCATTAAAAAATTGTTCAAACTCAGTGTTTCCTTTCAATCTGCACTGATCTGAAAGTGCAGATTTAACTGAGGGACGGGGCTCCGCATCCCACGGAGGTTTGAAAAGGTGATTAGCGAATGATTACACTGCCACAGTAGTCAGAACCATTGGTATACATAAATAATGCAGTCATGTACCAGGTGACCTTATGGGTGATTTGTTTGTTTGTTTGTTTGAATAGTGTTTTATGTCATTTTTAGCACATGTTAGGCCATATATATGACAGTTAATTTTTTGTGGCCAGACCACCCCATTTTCATGAGTAGAACCAGTACTGTATACTTCCTGCTATCCGTAAGAATCGATACTTTCTCATTTGACAAGTCAAGCTCCCAGTGGGATTCAAACCCACAGAGGTGCACAGCTATCATTAACAGTCATAAACATACTGTAGGCAAGTTTCATATCTAACAGACTGTAGGCATGTTTCATATCTAACAGACTGTAGGCATGTTTCATATCTAACAGACTGTAGGCATGTTTCATATCTAACAGACTGTAGGCATGTTTCATATCTAACAGACTGTAGGCATGTTTCATATCAAACATACTGAAGCCATGTTTCATATCTAACAGACTGTAGGCATGTTTCATATCTAACAGACTGTAGGCATGTTTCATATCTAACAGACTGTAGGCATGTTTCATATCTAACAGACTGTAGGCATGTTTCGTATCTAACATACTGTAGGCATGTTTCATATCTAACAGTCTGTAGGCATGTTTCATATCTTTCTTAGGGCACCAACAGCTTGTCAAACATATACATTCTTAGTCAGGCAGATTAATTGTTCACTCAATACCAAAAAAAAAATCTATTTTGATTGTGTCCTCCAGTGTATTGAGTTGAGTTGTAACGCAGACATTGTTTTTTCTTTGGACATAACATTGTGAATAATATTGTATTACATCAGTTTATTGTTTTCCAACTATTTTATAACACAGGTTTGGACATTAACACAATTTTCTTGTAGATTTGATGGACTACCCTGTCACAGCAGATTTGGTTAGTTCTGTAATCGCTGATTTTGATTGATTTTCTTGCTCTGCATCGGTTTTTCCCTTTTCTGTACCTTCAGAAGATATTACCTCTTTATTGAAGAGTAGCTGGTATTAAATATAAACAATGTTCATTATAGCCTTATCTTCATAATACCAGTAAAAATCAATAATTGTTGCTTGCATCGTGAATTTTGTTGGCAGTCAATTAGGGCTAATGAAAAGAATAATGATTAATATATAGACAAAATCCAAAAGCTCTGTTTTTGATCGCTTGCATAAAGTGCAAGAGAACTTATGCAATTCATAATTTTGATAGAGCATTATCAAAAAAACTGACCAATCAGTGACCAGAAATAAGAGCATATCAATACATTCTGGTAGGTGACAAACTCGGTATTTATCCTTGATGTTCAACCAAGTTTACTGTTAAAATTAAGGTATGTACAGTGTGATTCTTTTAAAACCCTGCATATTTCATGCACATTCATGCAAATTGATTCAATATATGTATCTTTCAAAATCAAAATCTTGAAAATTGTAGTCTTTTTACTCTGCCAAAGATTTTTTATTTTACTATAGAACCTAAGGATAAAAACCGAGTAACACAAATTTTATCACCTACTGAAAATAAGATAAAATCTCAACATCTCTGCATGGGAAAATTATGATATCTGCCAAGTTGTAGTTGTAGTCAAAAACAGGTTATGTTTTGGATTGCATTTAAAATCTTTATGGAATTAGCTATGTGATGATATTCAAGTATATATTATAAGTATCATGTAAAATTTGCATGCATTAATTTGTTGGATATCCAGTCTAAGTGTATATTGCATAATTATGCTTTCAGCTATTTCCGTGACCGGGATAATAAAGACACTGCGTCTAAAACTTCCTCGCCTCCCACCGCTGTGGATTTGAATCCCACTCGGAGCGCGACTTATCAAGTGAGAAAGTGTCTGTTCTTATAGATGGCAGGAGGTATACAGTACTGGTTCTACCCAGGAAAAGGGGGGTTATTTTATTTAATATATGCAGGCAAGTTTAAAGTCAAAATGATATTGG